>VXAU01001949.1:526576-538815 GCA_013399695.1 Formicarius rufipectus | reverse complement strand
AAAAAAAAAAACAAACCAGTCTTCAGAAAAGGTATTCCTCATCAGAGTTGCCATGTTGAGGAGGGGTGTTTAGTTTTTAAGAAAGGTTATATTGCCTGCAAAAACCAGAAACCCAAATATATATTAAAGCAAAAACAAACAAACAAGACCCAAAACACAAATCAAATAAACAAAACCCAAACAACAAACAAACAAAAAAACCCAAAACGAACAAACAAAAACCCAAACAACTGAGTGGGGACAAATCAGTGACAAAATTGTGTGCTGAAGGCCTACTAAAAGTTTAGGCAGACCTTTTATACTGAAGAAAAGGGTACAGCAAGTCCAACAGGTCTTTCTCTCTTTTACCTCACTGAAAAACTGCAAGCAAACTGAGCCTTCCTCAAACGGATGATTCAAGTTCCTAAGGACTAGTCCAAGACATTTGCATCAGATGCGTTCTCATTTTCCAAAGTGGGAAAGCAGAGAAAGGGACATTTGCTTACCTTGCCCTTAAAAAGAATAAAATATTTTTAGTCCATGACTATGTACAACTATGAAAACAAATATACATGCCAATTTCTGCAATTTCTGCAGAGAGAATTTGGGATGCAGCACTGTTGGAGACCAGTTTCACTGTAAACTGGTGAAGAAGCTACATGAAGCAAGATGATTTACCTTGTAAAAAGTGCCCTTTACACTCACGGACTGCAACTACAGGCCTTAGGAGTCACAGGAGCTTCAGTTAATAGTATATCAGCCAATGCCACTTTTGCCACAAGTGCAGGATTTGTCTCAGTCATGATCTATCAAATCTGAGATGGCTGTATAGACTACTTAGCTCAAAGTGTTTCTGCCTTTTCTTTGCTAACAGTGCCAAATCAATTTAGAATGACTTACTGTTTTTAATTTCTTTTTCATGTTTCCATCTATCCCATAACCCAAATAGCAAAAACTGGACGCATATAAAATGTTGCAGCACTCCATAACCACACAAATGAAAAATCAGAGAGTGAAATATTCACATCAGTTTCCACTCCTACTTTAGCTAAGCTTTATCTTACATATTGACCCAGATTTTACTAAATTTAGTCCCTGTTTTTTAACAAGAAGCTTTTTGACACAGAAAAGGCTGTCACTGTGATACCAGAGTAATTGTCTACAGACACAATATGGTACATATATTTGCAATTTAACAAGCAACACGCTTGCCAATAATTACAAATAGAAAGTTTTATCTATGTAAGATCAACCTGAAGTTCTGGCACATTACATATTGTAGTGTTTATTGCTATTTTCATAGCTAAATGCGAATTTGAATTTGCAAAAAATATCATGTGTATCATTACCTACTCTTCAAATTCCTAACATATCAGAACCAGTCTCATGAATGCGAGTTTCCCGATCTTCTTATGCCTTAATTACCAACATTAATTTTTGTTGTACAAAATTAGGTAAAAGTTAAACATTAGGGTCAGCACGTCTCTCCTCTTTTTTTCCTGCCTAGATAGTGCTGAAATGTGCAGTCTGCCTGAATTGCCCTGACCAGGCAGCCTTGCACTGGCAGACAGACATTGCTATCTAGTCCTTCTCACTTATCAATTGGCTCTGGGCAGTTTAACTGCTGATGCCAATCACTGAGTGAGAGGTTTTATAGTGACATCTGCCTGTCAGTGAGCCTGACTGCTTGTGTCTACCTTCCAGGGCAATTTTTCTTCTCCTTGAATGTCAGTTTGTTTAACCACAGTCTGGTCACAGCTGCCAACTACGCACCATGGTAGTATTGCTAGCAGAAAACAAGAAAACAGAAAATCTATTAAACATGAAAACATTTAATTCTGGCTTAGCCTCAGGCTGCACCATCCTCAGGGACTGGCCCAAGCTCATTGCTGATATCAAGAAATTCTTTTTATTACCTTGTTGCTCTTTTGCTTTAATTGATTTTTTTTGTTAATATCACACTGACCAAAATTTGCAGATGACTCATAGCCAGCCAGGGTGGGCTAGAGAGCCCACTATTTATGTATGGTGCAGCACCCTTCTCCTCATTAACAGATTTCTGTACAGGAAATGTTCTCCAGTTTGCTTCAGAAAACAAGGTTTTGATTCCATTTTGTGGAAGTTATCCAGTTCTTTCCTAGGTAGACCAAAGCCTAATCTATTTGCTTTACTTCCTGTCACTGGTGAAGTACTTAGAAGCTTAACTACCTGAACAACACTGACGATTTCAGTACTATCCGCACACTATCTTAAAATCAAATGCATATTTACACCTACTTTTCTGATTTCTTACCTCCAGAATTAAAACCACAACCCTTAAAGCATGCAAATGGGCAAGGGATGTACTTTTTATGTGATGGAGAGTAGAGCCTCCCATGCAATCCCTTTCCAGTGCGTCACCAGTCAGTCCTGACGTGGAGAACAGGGTGACCACCCAGCTCTCAGGACTCTGGGGAGACATGCAGTGCCACTGCTAGCAACAGCATCATATGTTGTTATGCAGAACAAAGGTCATTTACATGCACTGTTACACTCAAATCTCTTGTACAGGTGACCAAGGGATCACATACAGCCACAGCTTTCAACCAAGCGGAACATGATGAAGATACAAATATTCATCAGGATTTTTTTTTTTAAAAAATACAAATGCAAGTTTGCACATTCAGTTTCAGCTCTACATTAATTTTAAGTTATTTCTGAGTAGGTGTTTTTGCAAATAAATTTATTAACAAGATCGGTCATCAAAACTCAGTCAGTAACTTATTTTTTAATGATTCAACAAATATTTACAAGCTAATGGTAAGCAAAATTTACCATTTGGAGAGAAAACAAAGAATCAGAATAGAATGCATTAAAAATACTGAATGTTCACAGTAATAGTAAAAAGAGGTAAAACAGTCAAAATGCAGAGACAAAAGGCAAAATCTTCCTCATGTATAAAAAGTCCATGTCACCACTTCCTCTAGCCCATCATGAGACATACCAAAAATACATAACAGAGATTAAGCCTCTAAGCAGTTTGCTTAAGAGAAGCTGAAATTCAGGTCAGGTCCCAATATCCAGATATCAGGTCCATCAACACTATCATCTTACTCCTTTATCTTTACCACTGCCTTTGAAGGAGACTGCAGTCAGCAGCCTATATATGAAATGCTGTCTCTACACAGTCACACAGATTTGTGTTTCAGATTGATTTTATCCTCTTTCTTTTCTATTTATGCTTCTCTTATTTTTAATTTCCTCCTTTGAAAAAAACCTACATTTTATCTCAAGCTTCTAGCTAGTCAGCTAATTTTTCTATCTTTCTGTGTATTTAGCCCTAGACTGAGATGAAAATTAACAATCCCTTTGGAAAATGTGAATGTACCTGTATATGCTACTGAGGCCAGGAGATCCTAATGACAGAGTGGTTTATCAGTATTATGCAATTTTAAAACTATTTCCCTCAAATAGCACAATTATATTTTTTTTGGCCAAATTCTTTAGGAGACCCAACCTGTGCAAGCCACAATCCTGAACTAGTACCTAGGGCCAAACAATAAGAGAAGACCTAAAGTGAGGGTTGATTGCTGACAGACCTGCCTCTTTAATTTCTTCCTCATTAACCTACCTTCTCTTCTTTCAATCCACTATTTTAGTCACTTCCCAGA
The DNA here is from genome assembly GCA_013399695.1 of Formicarius rufipectus. Classification (NCBI taxonomy): domain Eukaryota; kingdom Metazoa; phylum Chordata; class Aves; order Passeriformes; family Formicariidae; genus Formicarius; species Formicarius rufipectus. The sequence goes on along the minus strand of VXAU01001949.1, from coordinate 535,186 downwards.
TTTACTTCACTACTTCTTTCTGGGACTTGGCTGTCTTAGCCTTCCTTCCCTCATGTTCCACTTTTTTTTCTTTTAATATTCTCTTATTCCAACAAATGCTCCATAGCAGACAGATTCATTCATCTCTAGCACCTTATCTGGTTGAGCATATGTTTCTTGTCTTTGAGGTCAGATTAACTATTCCTTATAAATGTTACAAAGAAAAAATATGTGTTGGCAGCAAGTTCTGCTACTCTTAGCCATCCTTTTTTGTCCACTGCATTAAGCCCATTTAACATGCTTAAACATGCCTTTTGTCAACAGCAACAAAAGCAAAAAGCAGTTGAACTCTAGTTAATAAATCATTTTCTGGAAGTAGAAACTGCCTGAGAAATATGATGCCAAGAAGTTAATGCATGTTACTCTTACAGAGTGGAAAAATGAGGAGAAACTGTTTAACCATCTTTTGTGATTATAAAAGGCGTTTTATATATATATATATAAAATGTCTTTATGTATACTCATTGAACTATTTCAAAAGAAAGAGTTCATACTGAAGTGCAATACATCACTTTAGACATGGATTCACCCATCCCCAGTTAGTCTTATTTCCTAATCAGAGAACCTATTCACTAGTATCTAAATTTGAAACATCTCTATCCCATTAAGCAAACTTGTACAAATTTTATATATATATATATATATACATATATATACACACATGCACGGATACATGCACATACACCTTAAAACCATGTGTGCAAAACACAATTCAGTATGAAACCCTGGAATCATACACCAGGGCAACACTGTGACCCTGAGATTAGCTCTGCTGGTTGGAGCCTGGTGCCAATAGCACCAAGGTTGTGGATTTGAACCCAGTATGGGCCATTCACTTAAGAGTTGAGCTTGATTATCCTTGTCGTTCCCTTCCAATTCAGAATAGTCTGTGATTCTGAAAGCATTTCCAACTAGCTAATAGCTTTCTCTATCCACAGGGAATGTCCAACGACCCTAATAACCAAGAAGCAGATAAAAATAAGCCCAGGTGTTTAAGAAGTTATTTTAAAACCAGATAAATCATTATTTGAATGGTTGGGATGGACCAAATTTAAGTGAAAAGTAAATGAAAACAGTAAAAGCTGATTAAGCACTGTATTATGGTTTGTCATTAATCTGCATTTGTTATCTACAAAGATGAAGAAGAACAGACAGGGAGGATGAAAGAAAGAATTTGTTTTTCTTCATCTTTTCTATCTACCATATCCTGGTTTCAAATGGTCAGTTTAAGCAAAAAAAATGTAGGTATCATACTAGGACTACTATGCTACACCTTGTGTAGGCAAATATTGCAAAAAATAGTCAGTGAGACTGGCCAGACATACATTACAAACTCCTGTAAGCTAGGACCCATAGAAGGGCCCTTAAACATAGCAAACAAAACGAATTTTTAATCAATGTATCTGTCTTATGTACCTCCTGTCAAAAGTACTGCCCAGCTGTCCCGCCTTCTGAGATGTCTCCTGGCTTCCTTCTAGCCTCACAGCGCATCTCACCCACTGAGGAAAAGTAGGTGGGTTGTTTCTGAACGTACAAGTCTCTGTTCCATTCCTCAAAACCAGTACATGATCCTCTCACTGAAGAGAAGGAAATAATTATTGCATATTTGTTATTGTATGGAATACATGGTACTGAGCAAGAGACACAAGGAAATTAGCCAGAAGTTCAAGATACTATTAATTTAGTGACAATTCTATATCTGCTGGCAACTGGTATCAAGAAGTGGATAATATTGATAAAGAAAAGAAATACCCAGAGTTGTTCTGGTTATGATGCCTTTCTAGTACAGGAAGCTTTGCTAGTTTCTCAGGAAACTTTGACAGCCTGGAATATTTACACTCAAGGCTGCAACAGCATCACCTAAATCATCTACACCACCAAAATCTTACTATGTTACTATATACCTTGCTGAGGATTTTTTTTTCTTCAATTATTTGTTCCAGTGCTAACCCTTATTTCTTTCTGATTTGATAATGGATTAAATCTCCCAAAAGTAACTAGAAAGGAAATTGGAAGTTCATGTGTATTCACTGAATTCGGTAAAAACTGGGAAATAGGCACTATCATGAAGTTTTTATAAGTAGTGAATTAAATATATATAAAGAAGTTACTAGTTTATGAAGTGACATGGACAAGTCTACATAAGAACTTGTTCTAGAAAATTGGAAATGAAAAATAAGAATCTAATTTTTTAATGTGCAAAGTAATTTGTTTTAAATGTGTTTCCCTACACACTGTTGCAGGTCTCTTCAGAGTTTGAAACAAAGTTAATTTTAAAAAAAAAAGTAATCATTGATGAAAAAAAATAAAAAGTTTAGAGAATTAATAAATCCCCAGCACAAGGCTCTTTCATTAACTGTGTCTCAGTATGTCTAGTCTTCTTACCTGGTTTTGCCAAGGGAGAAGAGCAGAGAGCACTGTTTCCTACAGATTAACAGGTCCTTTCTAAAATACAACACAGCTACAACCAGGAGTGTCTTGCAGCTTCCAAGCAAAGCAATTATTTGCTGCCTGTCTTCTGTACCTCAAGGAATACCAACTCACTCTTAGGACAAAGAAAACCCCATATAAACAAACAAAAAACCAATCCCCTAGTATTTCCACAGATTGATTAGAAAGTTTTGCCACCAAGGAATTTTGATTTATAGTGGGGATTTCCCCTGGCAACTGAAAGAAGGTATGTTTTCATACACTAAAAATGTGAATAACTGAAGTTGGAAAAGACAGCTTGGCCCAGATCACAAGAAACACTCAGAGTGTTTGGTATAACTCTGAAAAGTGGTATAAAAAGTCTCAAATATATGAGCTCTTCTGTCACCTCCAAGACCACTCCACATTAGGCAAGTCAAGTAATGAACTAGAGAAATAATAGGTTTGCAGAGCAAGACCTAATACAAAGGTGTAAAAGTGACCAAAAAGTTCTTTCCTCTTTTCCCTCTTCTATAGCCAGAAGTGGAAGATGGAGTAATGTGTGCTCTTTCTGTCCCCCAAAATAAAGTTTGAAAGAATTTCAAGTCTCTGAAGCACTAAGATTAGGATATCATTCCAGTCACCATGAGTTTGCACACACATGCTTAAATTCATTATTAGGCTTTCACAAGATAGCAAAGTTTAGTCTCTCTTTTTCCCCCCAGAGGACCTGAACATCTCCTTACACTGCTAAGAAATTTGGGCTTAGTTTTGTGTACTAACCTAGGTCTAAGCCAAAGGACAACCAGCTATTCTATGCAGCACAACCTGCTTTGCACAAGAGAATAAACACTGCTGTTCTCACCTCCAAACACCACTTTTTGTGCTCACTCTTTCTAGGATCACTCAAAACAGCAAAGTTGCCTGCCTGCAATAAAGACAATTTGTTGAGATTACAGGCTTTTGGATTTTTCCTCTACAGAGGAGACAACTTTAGATAGCACAGCATTTATTAGTACTTTTCTTGCAGGTCATTGCCTCCCTCCGGTTTCCCCATACCCCTGAGTGGACAAATGCAAGGGTGAAACTGTCCCAGGTTTTTGTGTCTGCCAGCTGCAGCAGTTTTGACTACAGAAAGCAGAAGGCACCCCTAGATCCATATCACAACATTGTCAGAAGGAGAAAACATTGAACACAGTCATGACAGACTGGTGTGTTTGCAAGTGGAGTTGATTCAAGGGACAGTTGTATGTCTGGGGAGACCTGTGGCACTTAATTCAAACCTGATCCCTGCACATGCAGTCAGCAGGGGGGAAAGAGTATGGAATGTCAAATGGCCTCTCCCTTCATGCTGTCCCGCTTCCAGAAAGCATGGGCAAAGTCTGCAATTAGGAGGACTGCTTTCTCCTTGAGCCACAGTTAAGCAACCAATGCAAGAGTGCCACAAACCCTATGATGCAGAGACTCTTAACAGAGGTCTCAGAGGCATCCACAGTAAACTTGTGTAGACTGGTAGACTGCTAGACTGCAATGGAGTTGGCTGGTCTCTTCTGCTCAGTCAGAGTTTGGGTTCTCATAGAGTGCACTCAAGAAACACATCACCAATGCAGAACGACAGAAAAAGTTAACATAAAACCGCCTCAGAGTGGGGCTTTGCAGTAGTATTCCCCTCACATACTTTTAGTGTTTGCATATGGTAGATAATTTCTCATGTAAAGACATGCATTTTTGAGGTGATGTTATTCTGTAAACATTCTTACCAACTGCAAATGAAAGAGACAGAGGGCATGTGCCCCACTTCTTTCTCTCTATGAAATAATGTTAAGTTTAACCTCTCTTTAAAAGCAGCATGTGTTGTTCCTTGCCCTCTTCTGCTGATAATAGATTCATAGAACGGTTTGGGTTGGAGGCTACCTTAAAGATCATCTAGTTCCAAACCATGGCAATGGACAGGGACACCTTTCACTAGATCATGTTGCTCAGAGTTCCATTCAACCTGGCCTTAAACACTTACAGGGAAGGATCATCCACATCTTTTATGGACAACATGTTCTAGTGCCTCATTACCCTGACAGTAAGAACTTTTTCCCTAATACCTAATCTAAACCCACTCTCAGTTTGAAGCAATTCCCCCTTGTCCTGTCACTACATGCTCTTGTAAAACATCCCTCTCCGTCTTTCTTGTAGAGTCCCTTCAGGTACTGGAAGGATGCAATTACATCACCCCTAAGCCTTCTCTTTTCCACGATGAACAAACCCAATTTTTTAAATTTTTCCTTATAGGAAAAGCACTTCATCTCTCTAATTGTCTTGGTGGCCCTTCTCTGGACTCGCTCCAACAGGTGCATGTCCTTCCTGTTCTGAGTCCCCCAGAGCTGGATGCAGCACTCCAAGTGAGTTCTCAGCAGAGTAGAAGGTCAGAATCATCTCCCTTGACCTGCTGGCCACACAGCTTTTGATGCAGCCAAGAATACAGTTGACTTTCTGGGCTGCAGGTGCACATTGTTGGGTTATGTCCAGCCTCTCATTCATCAGTATTTTCAAGTCCTTCTCACCAGGGTTGCTCTTGATCTGTTCATCCCCAAGTCTATATTGATACAGGGGTTTGCCCGGGTCCAGGTGCAGCACCTTGCACTTGGTCGTGTTAAACATGGTTTCCATGGGCCCATTTCCTGAACTTGTCCAGGTTTCTCTGGATGGTATGCCATCCTTCAGGTGTGGCAACCACACCACTCAGATTGGTGTCACCTGCAAATGTGTTGAGGGTACTCTTGATCCTTCATCTACGTTATCAATAAAGACATTAAATAACACAGGTGTATGTACATTTGTAGATAATGACAAATTCCTCTCATAGTATACATAATGGAATATTTCAAATTTTTTAAATAAAGAGCTCTTATCATAACAAAAATGATGGTGTATATAATTATAATGTACTTTTCACTCAAATGAGATTTCTAAAATATTAAAAATCTTGCAATCACTATTAACAGATTCAGCAACATTTAATTTGATGCATGTCTGACAGAGACAAATGTGACTACACGATTTATTTCAAGAAAAGGAAAAAAAAAGTTTCTTTCAAAGATTAATGGTTTCCTTTGGGTCTAACTAGCAATCTTATTTAAAATCATCAAAGGAAAATCCAAATTCAGAACAACTGCAGAATACTAAATAATGGGATATGGAAAAAGAAACCTATTTCAGCTTTCTATATCAATCCAAATAAGCCTTCTTATTCACTGTATCTCCATAAAATAGCTAGCATACAATTTGGCTACGTAGAAAACCTCATAATCATTGTGCCATACTGCTCACTTCCAGTGTTTTTCGTTTGATAATAAAACATATTATGGTCATAGCTATTTATAGTATCACAGAACTCCTTAGTCATTAATTTTCAAATCCAAGTAGAAATTATGAAGTGCAATCTACTTTTATTTTTTTCAGGGTTTGTTGTTTTTTTGTGGTTAATTTGGGGGGAGGGTTTATAATGGGTATTAATAATCTTACTGCCCTGGTATAATTTGCAATCAACATGATGCATCTTCTCAGGATGCCACTCTCGTCTGAGTATAATTCAGCAAATGCATCAAACATCCAAACAGCATGATTTTTATCACTTTCATTTACTAAAAAAAAAATAATTTTAAAAGTACATTAATAACACTATTCATGCCAAGTAACTCATTTTCAAAAATAGCAAGTATGTAGTTACTCTATTTGCATTAATTCTCAAATTCTAGCTAAAGAAATAAGACAGATCTTGCTAATTTTTTTTCACATGGCAATCTGTGATATGCTACACCAAAATATTATTTTCCCTGTTGTTTGTGCTGCTAAGAACAGACAATGCCAAATGCTGTACAAAACAAACTAGTGCACAACCTTCCACACCAAATTGTTTAAAAAGAAGAAATGCTGTTGTAGGCCCCAAACTGGAGTTTGCTATGTGCACTTTTTTCCCCACATTTTGAATAAAACTATTAACAGTGACTCTCCAAGGGTGATGAGACCAAAGTTTCAAGCAGCAGGATGTGTGATTACACTGACTGTTTGAGTAGCCTTTTTATACCAAATAATTCTTTTTTCTTTTTACAGCAACTTCAACATAATTTCTAATACCAGATTTTAAATTCTCTCTTTATCAATCACACCAATGTATCTGGAAACTTAATCCCACCCTCTGCACTAGTATTAAAACAGATGGTCACACCTCATTTAATTTAGCACTTCTTGCTTTTTTTCCCCTTTCCTTCTGATGACCCTCTGTGAATCATAGCTGTTAAACTAAATCACAGTATTTAAGATGCTTTTGAGCCATAAACAAAACCCCCTTGAGCTTTCCATGGCTCCAACCTTTACCAGATATCATAATTTTAATTTATATACCTGACCACAAACTTTCATCTCACGTCTATGAAACCTAATTGGTAAAGGATTACTGCCTCTGAACAGACTTAGGACTACCAGCAAATCAGACCAGTTGATGTGCAGCCAACACACTTTCAAAATGATGGGGCATCACATTTCTATTCTCTACTGCTCCCAGTTACATGGAACAGAGATTTCTATTCTCCACTGCTCCCTGTTATCATGGAAACATCCAGTAGACAGATAAAAGAAATACAAAGAATTCCACTGAATTATTAGATAAAAGAAAAAACAACCCCCCCCTCCCTTCCTTCTTTGGGAGACAATATTTAGATACTGAAAACACCTTTGAAGCAACAGGCACTCAAGTTCCACACAAATTTTCCATAAGGATCCAGAGAAAGAAGGCTTGATTTGCAGTTGAGACTAGGAAAGCTTTTTGCACTAGAGGGAAGTGTTACCAGCTCACTAAAATGATCAGAGGAATCACTCCCTTACTAAATGCTAATGCAAATACAGGACATGACCATAGCTATGTATGGGGATGAAACATCACACTAAATCTCTTGATTGATTACTTAATCAGAGAGGAGAAGGTAGAACTTGTAAGAGTTTCAGCAAGGTCCAATAGACATTGCTTGCCTGCAAAACACCAGGAATTTTTCTAAGATATTTTCTTTCCTTTTTAATATTAAATGAAAATATCCCAAAAGCCAGGTAGAAATAGGATTGCTATCCCAGATTGGCACAAGTTTTCTGTAGCTTTTCATATGTCTAAAACATTCCATCCAGAAATTTTAGCGTTCTGTACATTTGATTGAATGCAAGTATCTGATGTGTGTAGCTGGGGGAAAAAAATAAAATATAAAACTTTTTGTGTGAAATTTATTTTTTAATCAATACATAAACAGTTACTTAAAATATTTTTGCGTAATTCTTAGAGAAAAAATAGTTCTTTTATACTCAGAGTAAATCCACTTGCAGTGAAAAGCTGTACAGTGTTTCAAAGCCTACAGTAATTTTCCTCTTGAACATTCAACTGTCTCTGAAATATTAGCAGAGGAAAAGTGAATAAGACAAAAATACAGATCCATTTTAAAAAAAAAATACTTCCATACAGGTGGAAAAAATAACCCAAATTTTTTTTTAGGCTCTCATGTTACAAACCTGCAGATCTGACATAGCTCAGATTTATTTAAGTTACTTTGCTTTACCAGTGTGAAATATGTAATACATCCTTGGTATATTCAGAAGGTTTTTATTGGAGATGAATTTGATACTTAGCTTTTGAAATTGTTTGCATTGTAACAGGATTCACTTTGTGATTTCTAAGGCTGTAGCAGAGTTTTCATTTACATTTTTACTGGATTTTGGGGCAATTCAATTTGAACTCTAGACAAGATATTCTACGCGGTGAAAAATCCAGAACTGATTATGAAGCAAGCATACAAATTTAAATGATGCAACCTTTTTTTCTGTCCAGTTTACTGTATTTTCAGACAAATAAGCTCATGTGCAATATGCTTCTTTGCATGAACTATGGTAAAGTATGCATGTCTGGCATGCACAAATCTATTTTCCAATGATAAGTCCTGGGCCTACAAGAACACAACGAGAGCTGCATGCTCCAGTTCTTCTGAGTGCCATTCAGTTACGCCATAAATGCACAGCCATGCACAGTCTTTTCTCATCATCTAGACCCATGCACTGATATTCCCAAATTCTATTACTATTATTGCATTATTTCCCCACAAATTATATGCCTCACCCAAAAAAAAAAAAAAA
>VXAU01001949.1:468314-524732 GCA_013399695.1 Formicarius rufipectus | reverse complement strand
AAAAAAATCCCCAAACCTTTAGAAAAAGGAATAATCATTAACTAGATGAAGCTAGATAGAAAAGATAAATATTTTCTTCAAGGAACTTACAGCTTAGAAAGAAACATGGAAGGACATGGAGAAGAGGTATCTGTGACTGCAAATGAGATGTGCACAAGAAGGAAAGATCCATCAATCAACATTCATACAGGGTGTAACTGTACGTGTTACTGCATTTTAGCAGTGGAACCGCTACTAGGTAATCCAGCCATTTTACCTAACTTAACATCGAAAAAGTCTGTCCCTACAAATACAATTTTAAAGGCTCACTTTTACCTAGAAGCTGTGTGTTTCCCAAATGAAAAAGGTTGGTTGCTGCTGAGGAACTACTAATAAAAACTATGAACTTGTGGCTCTGCTGTTGGGCCGAGTAAGGAGAAGGCACACTTCTGAGGTGTGAGGCAGAAATGGCCATTCATTAAAATGGCTTCCTTCTTTTATAGGGTCCAGCTAGAACTTCCCAGAAGAGGGTGGAGCTGGGGTGGAGATAGGGCAGAGCATGGGAGGAGCATGCAAAGCAAGGGGTTGGAATAACCATATAGGGAATATACTGTAATGCAGTAAAAAACAAAACTCAATTCAAAATAACTCAGTCACAGGGGAGGATTCGAGGCCATGAGGGAAGAAGGAATTTTCCAGCAACTACAATAGAACATATAGGGAATTATACATTAACTGCAAATCCCTTAACAAAACCCAAAACACAAAGCCCATTATAGTGAAAAACAATCCAGTCCTCTTCACTGACTTGTCTCTCCATCAGTGAAGGTTCACTGTCAGACGTTGTCTCTCCAATCTTGGTAGCTCCTTCCTCCTACATGAACTTCCCCCTCAGGGGTGGGGGCAGATGTGACACTATCATTCACAATTTACATGGTCAGCATGCTTCACTGTAGGGCTATATAGCTCTTTTCTAGAAGATATTGCTACTGAAGAGGCAGTTTTCACTAAGGAAGCTTTCTGACCAGGAATGAGGCATCTTTCCCAGATGCAGTTTTGGGAAGTTTCTCTTCATGCATTCCACAGAAGGATGCTCCCCCAGTCACAAGGGAGTTAACACTCACAGATGTGCTGCAAGGCCTTGGCAGCCAATGGGGAAGCCGAGGGTGGGGAAGTGATGATAAAGCCCAAGGAACAAACGGAGGCCTGGCCTTTGCCTTTGCTCTGAGGCGCAATACTGGACATACAGTGATGTTAGGATCTATGAGCTTTCAGCATCCTCACCTCTGAAATAAACGTTTTGAATCCTTTCCACTGCTTACCATTCTTTGGGGGAATACCTGTATGTATTCTGTTTTACATTTACTTTTGAATGGGCTACTTTAAAGCAAATAAATAATTAAGCATTTAAGTGTCACCAGCCCCCATGAAAAAAGCTGCATGTCATTAATTGTCTGATAATCATTAGCCTCTTTACTGTATCTTGAGGTTTCATCAACAAGTCACTTTCTCTCACCAGATGTGACCTTATAAAGGATAACTCAAAAAACAAAAAAAAAAGTCAGTACCAATGCCAATAACATCCCAAGAGTCCTATTCAACAAAAAACAGTACAGGTTTTAAGATACAATCATGCAGAAAGCCTCTGAATAACTCAATCACAAAGACAATACAAATCATGAGTTACAACTGAGTCACATGTCTTTTTTTTTTTTTTTAATCTACCTTAGTATGTCTGTCTTTGGTATTGATAAATGGCATTTAACATGTCAAAATAAAATCTAGCTAATTTTGGATAAGCCAATTCACTCATCACCTTTGCTGACAATGCATGCACATCTTTCATGCAGGTAAATTTGTCCTCTAGAACTCTGTAACAGTTTTATTGACACTGAAAAATGTAGAAAGACTATTCAAATATTCCAATCTTCCACAAGTTCCAAAAATCACAGATGCTTTTCATACTCCAAAACTACACCAAAGTTCACATATCTGGATGAGAGGCAGAAAACAGATGAACAAGTTAAATACATTGGCAATGATGCAGATACAGCAAAGAGTAGCAGAACTGCTACAGAGATGTGAGTTGTTCTCTGTCACCTTGATGGCATCTATGAAACCTCCAAAGTCCACAAATGTTATTTGAGAGTTTTGGCTAGAGAAGTGCAAAGTGTCTGAGCAATCAAAATGTCTTGAACCTGAGCATCCATTGTAGTTAGCATAAATGCAGTTACAGGCTTCCCTGGACTTTTCCCAAAATTTCAGTCTTAGTCTTTTCAGGAATAAGGGAATAAATGAGGGATCCACTTCAGAACAACCCGCTGTCTTCTGTCAGCCTCAATGCCTTCCATGTTGCACAGTTTTTCTACACTTGGTGTAGCCTGCTTCAGACTGAGAAGAATGACATCACACTTCTGTCATTTATTTGTGCTCTGTGATTGTCACTCTGCAGAGATCATCACATGTCTTTTCATTTAATTCTGGGAGAAGAACATAGAAGGTTTTAGGTAAAGGAAATATTTCCTAAAAGATATTTTCAAATACATGTGGAGAAAATAAAACGTGATCAGAAGTTCTGCCTTACAGAAGTACTTGGACATAATTTTGTTCGAATTCCACTGTTGTCAAATGTTATCTGGCCTACAGATACTACAGTATTTCTAGTACAAAGAAGTACTGTCATAATCACTGTCCCTTTTTAAACACTGATTTTTGTTACTAACATTTCACATATTTCTCCTGAACAGTTATCCACACCATTTTATAAAGCCCTCAAATATTTTCTGCTGAACCCCAGAGTTTTTTCCAAGACACAGCCAGGTCTTACAAAAACTGATGCTGCTGGAAGATAATAGGCACCCAAGGGGGAAAAAAAAAAAAAAAAAAAAATCGGAACTACAGAAGCAATTTTACACTTCCCCCTTTCCTTGGCACATGGTAATAAGCCAGGTCAGTCTGAACATTCCTATTTAGTATCAGTGGGCAGCAATTGCCCAAAAAGGCAGACTAACAAGTAAAAAGGACCATACAATTATGATTACAGACAAGCAAAGCAGAATGTGGGCACAAATATGGCAACAGTCCTCTGCAGAACATTCATTATTCAATGTCACAATATTTTTTGAAAGAGAAAGACAGAGGAAATACCCCAAATAATGTGAGTACACAGACTAGAACAGAATATGAAGAAGGTGACTATATATTATCCATGAAAAACTTTTGAAAACAGGGACAACATCTACACCCCTTTATTGTACTGGAATCTAAAACTCACACTGTCATTCAGATTACTTAACAAAATCAGTTTCGTGTATCTGGGCTGTTTATGTGCAACTTTGTAGTGTTGCTCATTTTGTAAAAGAGGCTTACATGCTTGATTTAGTTTGTAGGACCTAGAACAAGAGACTTGACAGCAGTGGCTGCCGCTGTAGCCAGAACAGGAAGGGAGCCGACACACACAGTGCCTGCGTTTTCGCAACTGAGCAGGTCAGTTTGTTTGATATTCCCTAGTGATGTAGGCAAGATATATGACATTTATGTCTCCTGGTATTGAGACTCATATGTTCTCCACTACACAGAGATAGACTTTGTATGTTGTGCAAGTCCAAACCCACCCCCTTGTGCGGGGAATTTCTTTTATGCCAAGGTCAATCACACCTGGTCTTCTCTGTAAAAGAATTTCTTAGGCTGCTTTCTCATGAAGAATATAGTCTTAATCTTCTATCTTTTTCTTTAAAATACAAATTATTCTTAGTCTTTCCTGTTTAGGATTGCAGATAACTTGGATCTATGAATCCCTCCTTTTTCCTGTGGCCTGGATGATATATCAATAGGTATTTTAAAATGCACAGTCTACATACCAATAGGCTGTCTTGAGTTGTATCAGCCACCGTTGTACCAAGACAGAGCAAAAAACAAGTGACATGTGAAATAGCAGGTTTGGAAGGCTACCACAGAGCTGCAGCAAAACATTATTGTTCTCTTCCACCAGCTTTAATACCATTTCTCTCTCCCTGTGATTAACAGGTTTTTTTACTGGGTCTTCTGGGTCACCTTCATTGAGAAAGCCCAGAAAAACAACACAGACCTCAGCACCACATCCCAGGAACAGAATTCCTACCCTAAAGCAGATTAGGACATTGAAGTTGGCTGGAGACTCAGACCAGGATTTGGATGGTATTTAGTTTCCTACCGCAGACCTTGTAAAGAGGCCCTGTATCAATCATTTTGTATACCCCTTGCACAAGGATCTGTCAAGGCTTCACCTTATGCACAGTTTGCTCTGTAATAATATCTAATCAGTTTGCAAGTCACATTTAAAAAAAAAAAAAAGCAGTCCCAGGCTTTCAGCCTCCACAGGGAATAGAAATTGTTTGAGTACTGAAAAGAAAGCTGACAATACCATTTAGGAAATTAGGAGTTCTGAATATGTTTCTCAAACTGCTTTTAACATCTTTAATATTTGAGAAAGTCAGTATAGGCTAGACAGATAGAAAACAAAAAAAGCAATCTTGACCCTGGAGAATATAATAGAAAATAAGTGTTCAAAAACCAGCAGAGAGGAAAACAAAAGAAGTTTTTATGAAGTAATGTTGCTCACTCAGGGGAACAATGAAAGAGAAGCCAGGGACAACATACTGGGACAGGACACATAACAGGGTAAGAGAGAAAGCAAGGCGCATTTATGTGGAAAGCTTTATGAAAGGAGAAGTTGCCATGACTGGGGAATCAATCAAAAGACTGCATGTCCATACAACAGAGCTTAAACGTGCTTGGTCTGAACAGTGTTTTACACACAAAATATAATTTACACTAGATGTAAAACAGCCTGGGGACATGAACAGTGAAATGGGTCTTATTCGAAACTCGGAAGAGACCACCACATCAGAGATGTGCCCCAAAAAACAAGAGATTAATAATGAGTGGGTATATTCTTATAAGAGAGACGTGATGCAGATCAGTTACTTAGCAATGCAGAGAGACATGCGGCTTTTTTAAAGGTAGGCAACTGGCATGTGCAACTGATGTTGCACACTATCAGTATGAAGTTTAGCATACTAGACAGTATCACAGAAGGTAATTAAAATCAAACATACTAAGTCCTGTGCCCCAGCCTATTTGATTTAATGTACCAAATATGAAGGCATTCCTATTACTCCCTGTTTTATGCTTTCATAGAATGAAATATCACAACAAAGCTGTATATTTTAGATTAGACCCTCAGCTGGCATAAATAGCTTCAGCCTCACTGAAACCTGTAATTTTCAAGTATCCCCCTTCCTTTCACCTTCTTCAGAAGAAGTCAGCTGAATTGCAGTTTGCATGTTGAGCACTTCATCCAAAATGCCCTGATCATCTCGGCATAGAGATATGCTTTCTTTTAGCTTGTTAAGTATTGCATTTTACAGACAATTTACTTCATCTGTAGCTGACTCTGAACCTGGTCAGCCTTCTGTATTCAAACTCTTGTAATGTCCCTGCACACACTCTCTGTAATGACTGAATGTTATAAAAGTGTCTACTTTGAAAGTGACGAAGCAAACAGAACTGACTCATCCATCCTCCTGATTTTCTTATTCAGTACAATTAACTGTTTTCATCAAAACTTCTTAATCTTTTTCAAAGGCTTGCGGTGACAAGGGTTATCACCAAAACACTCTGGAAATTATTATGTATTATTGGTCCCTAGACCTAAATCCACCACACTTCCAACCCACACATAAAGTCTGCTACCATTCTCACTGGGTTGAGCCTACAGTATGCCTTTGCATTTCGGCAACTACACTATGACTTATTGTTATCAGACAAGAGCGACACACAAAGGCATGAGGCTTCAAAGCATCAAAAAAGTATCAGCAAAGAAGAACTACAAAATCATTATTCCCATAAGCAGCTCTCAGTAACTTCTGTGAAACTAATGACACGATTGTGTCTCTCCAATCAGTTAATTTTGGACAGAGTTGGACTGTCTTTTTTTTTTTCTCAGTACAGTAGTTCATCACCCCAGTCAGAAACAAAAATGAGCCACAGAAATGGAATGGATGAATCTTTTTACAGAAAGCTTCTAAGTTGGTTTGTGTATTCATTGTGAATACTGAGGACCCTAAGAAAAACTAAACGGAAAATACAAATAGAGTATTTCTACATGGAAAACAGCAATTCATTATCAAGCAATTAACTTAGTAATATGCTGCCATTTCTCACTTGGGGAAATTTCCACAAATATTGGTAATATAATTATGATAAAGGTTAAAGGCACTCTACAGTACTCAACTGCTAACAGTCCACAAACAATTTGTCTTCTCATGTCATACAAAATAGGTTCTAATTACACTGAACATTTCAAGGAAAGATTGAATGTTTGCCAAACAATTCTCCATTGATTGCTTTTAAAGCATAGTATGGGACTGCTGAAGGGAAAATACAGATTCTTGGCTCCAGGTAATTAACTTTCATGCTGTTCTCTTCTTAAACCCTAATGAAGCTCCCTTGAAGTCTTCATTACCAAAGGGTATTTGTCAATAAAAAAGCAGAGGGCCAGACAAAGGTCCTATTTCCCTCTCCTTCTCCATAAATTCCTGTCTGTTATACATTTCTCAGACTCAGTAATGTCTTTGAAGTGAGTAATGATGGCCTGAAAAGCGCAAAAGGTGAGGGATACCTAATGAGAGGGCAAAGCAGAAATATGGAAAGTGCCGAGACTTAAAGAGAGACTTAAAGGAGAGAATTGGGATGTTTGGCAGTGGAAAGAACTGAAGGAAAGGGAAGGTAGACATATATCAATATTTGGTGAAATGGCATTACTATGAAGGTAAAAAGCAAAACTTTAGGAAACACAGCAACTCAGCAACTTAATCTCAGGGTGATAAGTTTTTCAGAGACAGTAAATACACTAAGTCTAGATTTCTTAAGGTAAGGAATAAAATTGCCTACTGACACTGGTGGCAGTGCCTCCTTCCAGGAGGCATCTGCTTAGATATTTAAAGTGCTTAGTATATCTGGCATGGCTCTACCCTACAGATTCCAATCCATGGACAGTGAAACCCTTTGTTCCAGCCACAAATAAATACTGTTGAGCCAGCTGACATATACTGGCTACCTAAGGGAATGAGATCTCTTCTGTTGACTCTACTGAAGATAAAGCTTTTGGGTTACACTGGCTGGGTGGTGATATCTCAATGTATCCTAGTGTTATCCTAGAAAGCAGCAGAGTGCTTTAATAGAAGCTTCTTGTGAAGTCAACAAAAAGCATATTTTGGATTACTCTTAATTACCAAGACAAATGTATGAGAATTTGCATTATAAAAATGTCCATAATATTATGGTTGGAGAATTCATTGACCAGTACCTGAGTGGTGGAGGAAAGTCCAGATGTGCAGTCCGTTTCCTCTTTCATCATCAGGTTGCCTGAATCCAAGCCAGGAGCCACCAGGAGAAAAGAATAAATGTTTTTTAGTGATTTTTTTTTCATCTATTGTTCATGACAGTATTACTTTTCAATATATTAATTGACATCCTTCCCTGTGTCTAAAACCTACATTAAAAACAGAAACTAATCTCTAGCCCTTCTTCAAGCATTGGCAAGAGAATTTGGCATACGAAGTGCTTCAGCACTATTCATTAGTCTGCCCCCACGTAGGAGACTTCCCTGGAATTTTTGAGCTTGTACAATGCATTTCTACTAGCTTCACACAGAAGTCATGACCCTGTCACAATTCCCACACCATGACCCTATTGCAATTTTGCAGGAGCAGCTATCATACTATAATCAGATCATATAAATTGTAAATATCACATACAAAAGCACATCCTAGCTATTTACAAAAGGATTCAGACAGTAATACTAGTCACTATTCACAATTATTGAAAAGACTTTTTGGGGGCACTAAGCATCTGAAGAGATGAGAATGGTTCCAAGCTCATGAATAATTTTCATTTCCCAAAACAGAAAGTGTTGCTGCTAAAAGTATTTGAGGGATTTTAGGTTTAAAAAAAAAAAAAATTAAAAAAGTTACGAAACTCACTGTACTCTTGATGATCTGAAAATGTTTCTTACTGAAGTTATTTATTCAGTTTTTGGAAGCACATCTGAGTTTCAACAGAGTTAAGTGTCTTACATTTTCTGAAGTTCCACATACTATTAAGATACTGTGAAGAATGCTATTAGTGATTTCCTTTGTAAAGCTTATGTCTATAGTTTCTATAGCTTGCTGTACTAGTTAAGACTCCCCAAAGCTGGGATTTATCTTTCTAATGTCAGGATTACTTTTTTTTTTTTTTCAGTTGAGCCTGTAGCTGTCTCTGATGAACAGCTGCAAGAGATGTTCCTTTACAAGAAAGGATATTTTCGAGCAGGTAGGAACTAGTATACTCTCTTGGTTTCAAAAGCACCTATGAAAACTACAGTCAGAAGATTACATTAAACAGCCTAGAAGCCAAAGCTCTATGGGACATAACTTCGCTGAAATGTGATAACAGAAGTGTAAGTAAATCCAAACAATTAACGGTAGCATACACATCAAAAACGTATACACAAAGGTGTCAAACATGGGCAAATACCCTATCAATATAAACAATGAGCTTGGACTTAGATTTTTCAGTTCAAGAGTATTTGTAACAGCTCATATATAATAAATTATGACAGAACTAGCCTTTTGCAACCAAAGCCCATTATTACTCTGCACCACTTCATTTGGCAGAGGAAATTGAGTTCCATTTAGAACTGCCTAACCACCAGTGATAAGCCAAAATATCCATTCCAGATCTTTGACATTACAGGTATTTGAGAAGAAACTGATCTTCTGATTGTAGCCTAAGGAGCAAAATGTTATGTAGTTCCCTGTTAAGCTGACTGATTCTGGAACAAACAAATAATTTTGGATCAGACTGAAACTACATTTTTTCAGTCTTCACTTGGAGAAAAATTCTTTAAGTTTTACTTTTTTATTCACTTATCACTAGCTCCAAAATAATGTTACATAGGATTTTCATAATAATGCTGATCACCTATGCCATGAGGCATCACAGCTGCTTTTACAACAGACACACAAAACCATGCTACTTAGACACTTTCATTAGACAGCTAATGAAAAATCCTCTCTAGTCTTTGCAGTCCCACACTTGAAGTCCCAAGTCTAAATACCTTTCCTCGCATTGCAGTTGAAATGCAGGCTGTTTTGACCTTAGGGGATCCAGGTGTGAAAATGAACTAGTTTCACATGCATCCTGTTGGGGTACATCAACAAGAGTACGCAAGCTGATAGGAGACATGTCACCCTCATAATCACACCTCCCAGTGGATGCATCTATGCCAAAACTCATTGCAGCAGAGACAGTGACAAGAAAGTATTCACTCCTAGGAAACATTTTTGTCATGCTGTTCATAGATGGTTTCTGCCTTTCCTCAGGAGTGTACTTTCATGGGCTACGTATATTTTAGACCCAGGAATAATGGGAATGGCTGTCAATTTTCTATTCCGTTCTCTTCTCTTAAGGTCTTATGTCCACATCACCACTGGAGCAACTGAGTGTTTTCCTGTAGTTCATGATGTGACTGACATATGTCATGTGTTCATGCCCTTGTCCCCTTTCCAGGGTTAGGAGGATGTGCAGTAGTTTTGTCTTCTTTTGCCCTTTTTTCAAATTTTTAGACATATACATAGACTAGTATATGTTGTGTTAGGAAAAGCAAGGTAAAACATGCACTTATTGCTTAGGACAGAAGTTTCTATAGTTTGTATTGGTCCTAGTTCTTGTGGGAATTCAATCCATAATCATAAACCATGTTCAAGAAAGTCTTTATGCTGCTTCATATCCTGCTGGGGTGACTAGTCACAGTAGTCACCTATAGGTCTACCATGAAATCCTTATTTGTAGTAAAGGGACATTTGACCTCTGGTTTATTTTACCTTAGGAATACACGGAGGGAAAACTGACAGGAGAGAACTGGAATGCAAAAGGACCATTATCCTTCTACTAAATTCAGTATTTGGCTGTCCTCAGCAAAATCAAACTGGCCATACTCTCCCAAATAGATCTTTGTTTTTTAAGGCATTGTTGCAGGACTTGATCCTTACATACTTCATTACAAAACAAGGACAAAATTCAGCCTTTTCCTAAGGGTTTATTATCAACACAAAAAACACAGTGAGATTTAAAAACAAAGGCAAATGAAGCTGACCCATTTTCAGATGTTAAAACAAGGCACCAGCACCCTCTATCAGGATATTTCAGACACTGGCAACAGAACAGTGATTTATTCTGAATAGAAAATATGCCTTTAGTAGATATTTAGTATGTACTGCAATCTTCGTAAGTCTGCTGTAATTAAAAGTTCTATTTCTGTTCTAAAATTGACATGAACTACTACCATCCAGAGCTCTGCTTTACACAGATATTTTTCAGAGCTGTAGAGCAAATTGCTATGCAGTATCACTCAGATAAAGGCCTGCAATAAGACAAGTGATAATGAAGACGGCAGCTGTTACTAAATTACAAAAACAAGACAGATTTGTTGACAAACACTAACAGTCTGGGAAACTTTTTTGCAAGTTCAACACTTTTGCAAACAGTCCCTTTTTGGGTTCCCTCAATGCTGAGTGATTACATCCGAAGAGTTGCTTCACCAGGGACTTATAACCTTTCCAACACAGCCTGCTGCTCCTCACAGTGATCTCCCTCACAAGGGAGGTAATTAACATTCATCTTGACCCCATGCAAACTCATGCAACCCTTTTTTTTAATGGAAAGGAGTAGAGCATACAGAAGAGATTCAGAAAGAAAACCTAGATGTTCAATGCATGCCCTTTCCTAATAGATGCCACACAGTCAGCAGCAGAACACATTTCCCTATTGTGCCTCATCAAACTCCTCAGTCTCTACAGCAGCAAACCTTCTTCAGTACAGCATTTCATCAGGTCCTTGAATCTAAACAATCAAACAATATTAGCTTCCAGTCTATACAAAACCATGATGGCTTTCAAGAGGAAATCTCAAGGACAAATATTTCATAGCCACTCCTCCAGCTTGTGGCAACTACTCTAATGCCACTGGCTTCTTTAGTGCATTGGCAATTTATGCAACTGGGCAAATACATGATTTTTCCGGCACCCTCTGGTTATGTGCATTTTATCTTTCACAATTACTTTTTATAGTCAGGGAATTTCCATCTGAAAATTATCAACTCATGCTTTTACCAATGCACTAAATGAAAGAGCATATTGTAGCAGAACTATTTGTCCATGAGGATTACCAACCACTTCAGGCTTCTCATGCATGTGCAGGTGTACAACACGGATTTTAAAAGCAATTTTATTTGCTTCTTTTTTGCCTCTCAAGTCTCCCCAGTAGGCAACCAAGTACATCTTTCTCTCCAGAAAGGAGCCTCAAGAGTTGCATATTTTTCTTTTACTGTTATCATCATTAAATTGGCATTTCTCAAAACTCTGCTTGGTGTCATGCAGGTTCAAGAAACCTTGCTGATAAAAACTGCAGTTGCATCTTCAGTGAAGCACTGTGGGCAAGGTTACCAGGACTACTGAAAGGGAGAGTGCTGCTGCATGCTTTGAGTAAAGAGACCAGGAAAATCTCCCTCCAAAAAATCTTATTACTGTTGTATCTTGTCTCGTTCAGACTCAATTAAAAAAAAAAAAAAAAAAAAAAAAAAACAGAAAAAAAAGTTTTAGTCTATTTTCAATTCTGAAGATATTTCATAGGGAAGGTTGTTATAACAGCTATCATAATTACCTATGAATGTTCATTGCCTTCCTGCAGTACTTTTGAAGGCTTTGATATGCAAAATAGTACTACAAGGAAACAATTTGTTTTGCCTCAGTTGCTTTGTGATACTTTCCCAAATGCGTACTACCACCCCATTGCCTCATGCCAGAGCAAGCTTAGCCCTTTCTCACTAAGGGAATTCAAAGCTTCCTGGCACACTAAACAACAAAAATACAGGTTCTGCAAAGTATAATAACACATTTCTCTCAAAATCTCTAGTTTCTGCAGCTATTTGTCAAAGCAACTCAGTCTTCTAATGTGCACACTGAACCTCAAAAGTTTGAAATCCATACTGTAGTCATGGCACTAGTATGACAGACAACTGCCTGTCTTGGAACAATGGATTCAATGGTAAGACTTACTGGACCCTTTTGTGTAAAATCATGGGAGGAAAAAAAAAAAAGGAAAAAAGGAAAAAAAATAAACCAGTACAAGTCACAGATTGAAATGACAGTCACATCCATGAAGAAGATATGTGTACTATTATGTTTCTTCAAAGAGATAACAAAGAGCAGATACTTGAAGGTAGAAAGTGACTTTGCATGTTACAATGTATAGTTACTCTCCACCATCATAACAAAAAAAGAGACTGTTACTGAGGAAATTGTTCTGCTGTATGTCAGATTTTATATCAAGTGGCAGTTCTTGACAAGAAAGTTGTTTTCCAGAAAAAAAAACAAAAAACTTTAGAAAAATAGTTTTGTAAACAAAAGAGTGAAGTGCAGAGCAGGTAAGGACAGAAAATGTATCTAAACATAGTAAATATAAAAATGTAAAAGATTAAAAAAGAAATTTCTCAGTTCTTCTCAAGACTACGTTTACCAGTGAGTAATGGATCAGTCAATACTGACATAATGTTTCCTTTTTTTTCAAATATTAACTTAAATTATTTTTTTTAATATATAACTTCAAAAGTATCATACTCAATAAACAGATGGTTATCTGGGGTTTGGCAACATGGAAATTGTCTCTGTCTCTGCTAAAACTTTTGATATAAAACACATGCTTAGTCATTTTCTTCCATGTCAACTTCATTTAGTAGCTTCTTCCTACCCAAACCAAAGTCAGGCAAGTCAATATTGGTACTGCATACATTGCAAGCTTTTCCACCAGATCCTTTTTAATCAATACAGACTCCACACTGTCTAAGCACACTCTGCATCCAAACAGCTCCAATGGAAGGATTGTTTCTGCGTGGTATATAACACAAACTTCCCCAGCCATGTACTTGCCTGATGAACTCCTTTTAAGTTTTTTTGTGAAGGTAAGTTTTTTACCAATAGTAACAGAGGACAACTGTCTGCCATCACCAACATTCATTCAGTTCTAACAAAGCTGAGAAGATCCATTCAGTCTCATTAGAAGAGTAGTGGAGAAGGACACAAGGATATGATCCTCTAAACAAGGGCAATGCACAGAGATGAGATTAAGTAAATGCATATTTTTCTAAATGCCTTACCCAAGTATAGCACAAAGAAGTTAAGCAGCTGAAGCAACAGCTTGAAGAGTAAAGATGAAAAATTCTTCTACAGATACTGTGTAAATTGAGATTTGCTCCATGAACACGTTGCTGTTCAGTTTCCCCAAAAGCAACATGAAGAGTGATGAGATATTCAGTACTGGCTTTACTGGGAAGACATGCACATTTGGATATCAGGGTTCCTGAAACTGTAATCAGATCTGACTCTCATGACCATGCAACACTCAGCTGATATCAATGGAACTTTTGATGAAGACCTTCACAAATAAATTCTAGAGTTGCAATGAATACATATAAAATTAGTGAAAGCTTTGTAAGTGCTTAGTTTCTGGAATAATAAGTGCTATATAAATGCAAATGGTTACTGCTACAGAATAACCATCCTGAGAGAACAGTGACATTTCTGGAGCTGTTCTGGAAGCAGAGGTGAATAATAGACATTTCATAATTTACCATAAAATACTCATTTATCTTTAAAAAACAGCAACAAGAAAATATAGGGGTTTTTATATATCTATATATATATACAAAAAAAGTAAACCATATTTACCTGTGAACTGTAGAAAAACTGTTGGAAACCAAAACAGTACCAACCAAATCAGGCATCAACTGGAGATGGCAACTGAACAGCACGATTTGATAAAGTAATCAGTGCTGGTAATAGGGTAGTAGGCAGAACTAGCATTTTAAAATAGAATTTAAGATAATTGAACAAATATTGTCCAGACAGGTATAGCTGCATCTATTGCAGGAATTTCATGGAACTGCAAGATGGTTTGTCACCAGTGATAGCCTTAGCAAAACACCTCAGGGAATCTCACTGATGGTGACTTGCCTTTGAGGAAGGTGTGACCTCCTGCCTCTGAGCTTCCCCCAGCTGGAATACCCTGGCAGGGATACAAGCAAGAGTTTGTGTTCTGTGAGACTGCTGCTTCTTCCCTTCAGCTTCCAGTTCAGAGCCAACACAAACACTTCCCTCCCCAGGCACGTCCTCCTCAAAGGCACCAAGCTGACCCCGTGTCTGAGGGCAGAGAGCCCGTCTCTCACTGAGGTATCAAGGTTTGTGACAGGAAACAGGGCTTTTCCGGCACTGGGTAGAATTAAACTTCACAAGCCCAAAGCTTGGGAGATTTCTGACCAGATGACAAGTTGTTTTGACATTTTTGTGGGAATCAGTGTTTCCTGGATGTAGCTGAACTATCATCCTAAAGCACTTTCCCCCTCAGTGAAAGTACTGAAATCAGCTGTGCCAGCTACCCATCCACCTGGCTCACAGAGTGGATTTCAAAGCCCTTTTCTTTCTGTGGGAACCTTTGGCAGCAGTCAGGGTTTATTTGGTTACCTCAGAGACCTGAAGGCCTGTGAGAACTGTATTCTGGAGGGACTCGGTGAGACGTATTTCTCCCCCTCAACTAGTCTTTATGAATAACTAGGCCCTGTGTTCAGCCAGAGAAGAGTGTTATTTTAGGCATTTCTAGCTGAAATGGAGCAATGGAGATGCTGCCAGAGGCTCGCATGGGCAGCACTGCCACCCCACTATCACTGAGGGACATGGCGACAGACCGCACCCACAGCCTCGATCTGCTGGAGGCAGCAGCTCACAGGTTCAGCCTGGCAGTGCTTGCCTTCCCCCAAGAGGCACCCCATCCTATCCAGTCCCACCTTCCTCCCAGAGACCATTGTCCTGCTCAGGTCTGTTCAGCCCTCCTGCTCTTCAAGGCGCTGTTCCCACCCTCCCAGGTGCCCCATAAGCACCAAGATCTACTGAAAATGAAGCTGTGACAAGCTTTCCCTGGGTAACTGCCCTGGACTGGCCTGTGCATGTATACTTATAACCCCTTAAGGTGGTCCGTGGCCCTGTGCTTAAACAGGAACATCAGCCCTCACTGCCACATGTGTGCCTCAGCCCCACGACTTGCCTGGCTTCAGCTCCGTCCTGCAGGCAACTCTGGTCCCAGACTTCAATCAGATCCTTCTTTAAAGGCAATTGCTGGTGTGCAAAGGGTGGGGGTTATTCCTCACAAATAAAAGAAGTGTTCACCTGTTCTTGCTACAGTGCCCTCGTGTGTTTCCACCAAGAGCTGACTTGCTAAGAGCTTCCCGTGTGCAGCTTCTCTGTTTTTTGATGGCTGTGAGCATGTCAAACTCCTGTTCCAACCCCGCAAACACACACACACACACACACACGCTGCTTCCAGCAATCAACCCATTTGGAAATAAGTCTGGTTCCTACACATTACAGCAACGTCTGGACCAGTCTCTCAGCTGCAGACTGAATTTTGCCCCATGAGCTGTCAACACAGCTGCCATCCTCTGGGACAAGGCAGATGACAGTGCTGCAGTGGCAGCGGAGTGGGGAGCCAAGTGCTGCCAGCTGCAGGGATGCTACAGCCACAGCCCCAGAGGAGACTTGCTGCTCATTGACTCTGCCTTCAGAGAACTCTGCAAAACCTCCTTCTGTCATACTGCTTTCTCAGCGTAACAAGGATGACATTCACCCTGTGGTATCCCGACGGTATCAGCCACAGCAGAAAAGCACTCACTAAAGTAAACAAATGCCAAGAAAAAATAAACAGATCTCCCAAAGTATTGTAAAGAACACCCCGACCCTGCTGTAGTCCAAGACTAGAAATTTTAGCCTTTAGAAAGTCCAGAAGGTTTATGAAGTCCAGCTGGTGTATTATATCAGATACTGGACTCTATATAAAATTTAGTCATATAATACAATGACAGGTTTCATGGAATCTGAAGGACACACTGCTTTAAATATTATATTCTGAGAGAGCAAGCAACCATGCTACCAGGCAGCAGAGTTTATTCTCACTATATGAAAAGTGTTCAAGCAACTACTCTGAAAACCAGTGGGATTACTTTTCCCTCTGCTAGCACCTAGCACACTGTCAGTGCAAGTCTAAGTCCCAAGGCTTTTCACTGAATATTTATTCTGTAAGAGTGTCTGACAATCGTGAGTGAATGCTGGCTCCTGTGGTTATGAGTATAATACAGTGATGGGACTCTTGCTTTAGGAAAAGGGATGAGAAGTTGGTATTCCTCTCCAAGCTCATTTTAAGACACCATTTTCCATCTGGGATAATTTTCATCAGTCTGTCTTTTCCCTCCATTTTCCCATTAGAAGGAACCGGGAATGAAGAAATTTGTTTAATCATCTTCTGTGACATCAGCTGAATTCTAATGTTGTTTGATTACAGCTAGTCACAAAAATGTCAAGTGTATTTCCATTTAGAGTGCTTGCTTAAACAGCCATGCAAATGGGGACCACCCGAAAATCAGCATACATCATGAGAGATTTGAGCTTCCTTATGGTGTATACTTGTTTCAATCCACTCTCTTGCTCTTTAAAATTATGCATTTTCACAGCGCATCATTTCCCTAAATGAGGATGATACATCACTGCTGCAGATTGACTCATGAGGCCCATTAATAAAGGCCAAGGTTTTTCAGCAGCTTTTCTCATTGGGAAGGTGTTATCTTACCATCTAAATTTGTAATGAATATGATGCTCTTAGCCTATGCCCAGCCCTCTGTTTCATCACCCCTTGTCAATTTGGTTGGAGGTTTTCATTGCACAGGCAATGGCAACATGTTAGAGAATAAATAATGTATTGTTCCTTTCCCTAAGTAAGTAGCTATTCATTTCAAATGCAGCAAAAATGCTTAAAGTGAAATTGTTACCCTTGTCATATGGGATTCACCTCTTATAAAACATCTCTGCCCTGAGTTTCAAAGCTATTATATAATTTCTAGTACTACATTGCTGCATGATGTACTAATATTCAGAAAGGTTCTGGTTTTGTTTGTAGTTTTCCCACATTCTTTTGCTAACCAAAATAAGTGGGACTGCTCAGAAAATTAGACAGGACGCTACAATAAGATATGGGAGGGGAAAAAAAAAAAAAAAAACCACACTAAAATCTCAGTTTGATTAAATGTTGCCTATAAAAATGCTTTGGGGTATCTTTTTTTTTTCCAATGGAAAAAAAACTAAAAACTGTAGCTTATGATGAAATTCTTATAAAAAGTAAAATGTTTTGTTTAAAAAAATCTAATACCTGCAGTATTTTGCACGGGAACAAAACATTTCTGACACAATCTGAAAGAGTAATATGATAGATATTAATTACCTGATTGGAACTGAGAATTTCAGAAGTCCCTATAGGGATTAAGAAATCATATAAAGATTCTCTGAGTACTGGACATCTGATTCCCTGATTGCTTAAATTGAATTATTAAAAGTTAAGTATACTCATCTGAATTAATCAGGCCCTCACAACAAAAGATTTTGCAGAGGATACAAAATTATTAACTTTCTTCATCTCTTATAATTATTAGTTTTTGTGGCATTCTTTTCTCTTTCAGTTTGGGTATATGTATTATTGAGAATGGTATATAAGAAATCATCCCTGCTTTGGAGCCTAAAAAGGCTTTCCACACAAAACTTCACTAAATTTTGCAGGTGGAGAGTTGCACAGCAGCCTGCATTGTACTATCAGCTGAAAACTTGTAGGAATGGTATTTCACATGATAGTACTTCCACTTCCTCTTCTGGTCGAAATTAGGAAGTGCACAGATATTTTCCCATCCTTTCAAGTTTAAACAGCATTTTTGAATCCCCAAATAATCCAAATACAAAACTGAAGAGATAATCTGGAAACATCACTTCCCCATTCATTTTATTCGGTATAAAAATCTGCAACTCTAACCTAATCTGAACAGGTTAGGCTCCTGTTAGGGCCAGATGAATTTTTACCAGTGTTAGCTGGTTTAAATGCAGCTACTGACTTGTATTTATCAGAGATAGTAAACATGGACACTGTAGGGCTGTTCGTTTTGGAGCAAGATTTGCTGTTTTCTTGTTTGTGTGTTTTTAAGGAAAATCCTTAAACAACTAGAGAATAAAATCAAAAAATATTAAGAGAGTCCTTACACGTACACAACATTGCTACAACAGGAGTAACAAAGCAGTAGGTTCTTTGGCACATTGAATCCATGGGATTTATTAAAACAGAAAATTCTGAGTAAGATTGTCCAGATAGTTTGAAAAAGTCCCAAACCCCAAGATTTGCCTAGCTAATCCCACACAATCTTTCTAGGTCTGGATAAGATTCTCTAGCCTTACTTTCACAATTCCCTGTAGCATGCTAAAGTTTCAGATTTTACCTTGTCTTATGAAGTTCAAATTAATAACAGTATCTTGAAAACACAAGAGGTTCAACCAACTTTGCAAAAGGCCAGTCTAATAAATGGAAGGTGCTGGGTCAGTCAGACCTGCTATCCACATTACTGTGCACACGTGCAGGCTATATAGGACCCAGAAGAGGAGTAACTAGATAATTAGGTAGAGTGACATTTTACTGCAGGTTGAAGTAATTAGGGAACTGGCAAAACCAGGGAATGACTTCCTAAAGCTTACATTGTTACATATATTGCCTAGGGTTTAAAATTAATAACATAAAGGAGAAAACTTGATACCCTCTGATGCAGGCAAGATTACCAGACAGACAGGAACAATCTGTAACATTTCAATCCAGCTCTGAAGCTTTTAAATGTGTAAGGGCCAGAGTTGGTGTCCTGGTTTGAACTTGTATACAAGAGAGCGGCAAAAAAGTTCACAGCAACCAACAAAATAAGACTTTCATGTATTTTCAAATATTGAATATAAAGCAATGCATTATGGTTACTCCCAGTGCATGACCTGAGCTATAAAACAAAAACACACCTGGCAAGAGCCTTCACTCTGTTTGCTCCACATTTCATGCTATGAACTTTGTCCATGCAGAAGAAGGAAAACAGGACAAAAATCCAATTTGATCTTTGCCATTATGCCTCCTAGCCCTTCACCATAATGTTTTATACCCGTGCATCAGCCACAAGTGGTGAGCATATTTCCCATCTGCTGGGGCTAAATGTGCTGCAATCAGTACCAGCAAGGAAAGAAAGAGAGACACTGAGACTCTGTCCAACCAGTTTAAAATCTGGAAAGCTGTGTTATCCAAGGATATATTGATTCTGAGGAAATCAGCAGCATTTCATGCTGCAGTGCCATGGTCATGAACTGCACCATGGCACATTGGCACCAAGTCTGAACTTGTTTCTTTAACTTTTGTTAAATATCCAGTAGTAAAAAAAAAAAATAAATTAATTGTGTGGTAAGTACTGCCACAGCACTCCCCTTAATTTCACATAAAACCCTCTTTCTGGAATTTGGATAAAATACAGTTGCCACAAAATACAATATACTGCGATAAAGCCTCTCTCTTCACTAGAGAGGCTGAAGTAAGATAACAACTCTTCTCCTGGTTAAATTACTGTCCAGAATCAAACTCAGCATGGATGGACAGATGTGGAGGTTTTGTTCTCTTAGTAGTTTTCTTTATTTCATTTTACTTTAAACTCCTTTGGGATTAAGCTACTATCCTGTGCTCATGACCAACATACTGAGTCAGGCAGTACCACAGGTACCTCAAAGGACCAACTCATTTCCTGTAACTTTTGTGTAGCTTTTGACCATGTGAAGAGCCTGAAAGCCCACCTTCATATGAGAGACACCTGCCTGGAAGAAGAAAGTGAGAGCAGGACCCCCTGTCATGCAATCAGTTACCCTCAATTTGTAATGCAAAGATCTGTAATAAGAGCCATCTGTCTTGCATAAAGCCTCCCTACACTGAACGTTTTTACCAGGGCCCCCAAACCACAACCAACTGAGACTTATCCTGAGGCAGTTTGCAGATGAGAAGAAAAGACTTGGATTAGAGGCACTTCCCAGGGTTGCCTGCTGAATCGTTTTAGAAAACCAGCCAAGGCACTGAAGTCATTACTCACCTAAGACAAAAACCAGCCCAGCTGACAAATATTTTCAAGAACCAAGACTTACTGCCCAAGCTATGTCCATTCCTCTTCTGCGTCAGAGTCATCCTCTCGTTATACTCACACCATCATATTCTGCAGTAACAGGAGGAATCTCTCCGTGGCAGTGTGCATTAAGTAATCATGCTTTCATGTATATACCTGTCATAGCAAAATTTCACAGTTCTCAAGATTCTACACTTAAAACGCAATAATGACAAGGAATAAGAACAAAATTTTGCTTTTTTATAGTATCCCCTTAAAACATCCTTACAAGAAGAAGTCTTTCATAAGTCTGGGCAATACTATGTGTTTTCCTCTAAAGAAAATGCAGTGTCTTAAAATGGTTTAGATGAGATGTAGAAAAACAAAGTTGATTTTTCACTTTAGCTGAATGATCAAAATCTACACTAGTTCAGGATTCCACCCATTAATCCCATAAAATCCATCAAGCTCTTGTTAGATAACCCAAGATATTACACAGATTTGACGTGGCAGGGGTGGGAAGAAAAAGGTGTATTGTAGCAAGATGGGGGCAGCTTCTTTTCCCAGGCAACTGACAAGAGGACATAGTCTAAAGAAGTTCCAGAGGACACTCAGGTTGGATATCAGGAAAAATTTTTTCACTGAAAGGGTAGTTAAGCTTTGAAACTGGCCCAGGGAGGTGGTGGAGTCACCATCCCTGAAAGCGTTTTAGAAATGACTGGATGTGGCATAGTACAATCCTTCAGTTGTCACAGTGGTGTTTGTTCAAAGACTGGACTGGATGACCTTGGAGGTCTTTTTCAACCTTAATGATTAAATATTTCTATGACTCTGTGATTAATAGAGGACATGAGGAATTCTAGGTCACTTTGTGGTTACACATGAAACTCTGGCAAATTTACATATTTACATGCTGTTTGTGTCACATGCTGTATGGCACTGCATCTCATCATCCACAAGTGGAAAACTTGTTTCCTGTTATTTCCAGAGCAGTAGAATATACCTCCAAAAGCAGTGAAGGAGCTATAGCTTTCTGTAGCTGGTGCTGCTGCTAGTTATCATCTGAAACAACAAAGATGTAAAAGTTTAAGCTCATGCTGTGACAGCAGTAAGGACTAGTGGCAGAGTTATGAAAAAATAAAGGGCAAATTTCAAGGACAACAGTGGCAGTGGTCACTTTGATAAAACAGTTTGATAAGGAAGATGATGACTCAATGTGTGCCACTGCGTCTTAAGAGGACAGAAGACTACTGTGTTCCTGTACCTACATATTCCTGGAAGGAAGGCAAATCTGTTACTGTGGATGGCTGGCCCATCCTCTGATGCTGAGGAATGAGAAACCATGGCAGAGTAAACAGAAAGGATGCACAGGGATGATTAGAGCAAAGGGTTAGTGAAATGGTGGCCAACCATGCCAGTCCTTATGTAGGACACTGTGATTCTCATTCGCATCACACACCATCAGTAAAAGCATTTCTTCGCAGTAGCCAAGTGAAGCTTTGCCAAGGGTGCCCTGATGCCATTACTGCAGGAGACACACTCAAAGCACAGGCAGGAAGAGCAATCTGTGCAAGGCTGGCCGGGAGGCCTGCCAAGCTGGTAACTGACAGAGGAATGCTATTTTTATCTGAGAGATACAGTTCAGTATTTCAGGCCCTAATGCATAAGCTGACAATCGATGAATGATTGAGGATGTCTTAAGACTGGAGTTGGGAGAAGAAAGGAGTGAGGGAATGACAACTGCCTGGATGCACTTTATGGCACAAAATCAACTCAAGATAAAAACTAACGCACTGAAAATTGTTCAACTTTTCAAAAGACTGGAGTTACAGCACAAAGCATGACCAACATGATCAGGTTTCCTCTTTGGCAGTTTGTCAAGAAAAGACCATGTGGCCAAATTAAAAATAATCTGAGGCCCCAAGGCAGGCTTCCTTATGTGACAGCCTAGTTATTTTCTTCATTATGGGCATCTTCTTCAGTGCTAACTGTAACCTGGGGTTAGTTCAGTCTTGTGCTGTTCAGCTCCTTGGTACCCAGGGTCAGGTCCTGTTAAGATCCACTGCATAACCCACCTTTACTGTAAGAAGTTGTAGAGCTGTTGCTGTTATATGTAGGTAAGAGCGCACATGTTGGTTGCAAGAGTAACTCAAGTGAAAACTACCAGCATTAAAATATATAAAAGCCTGAGGAAAAAGAAGTCAGAACATAGCAACTCAACACATGAGAGGATCAGTGACTCTATTTCCTATGCTGTCAATTTATGAATTTGAGCTGTGGATCAG
Organism: Formicarius rufipectus; assembly: GCA_013399695.1. NCBI lineage: Eukaryota > Metazoa > Chordata > Aves > Passeriformes > Formicariidae > Formicarius > Formicarius rufipectus. Next base: position 502,361 of record VXAU01001949.1, on the reverse strand, counting down.
AGTCCATTATGCTTATGGCTGTGAGAATATATATGGAACAAAAATATCACCTTCACTCCATGTTCTAAAACCTTTTACGTAGGGGAAAAAATCCCAACCCCTTCCATATTTTGTGAAGTCTGCAAATAGTAACAGAAATCTCTACCTTTACAAGACCCAGGTACCCCCAGGAACTGACACAAAATTGACACACAGGTATTCAGGACAAACAAATAAAGGCAATTGAGAAATCTTACAACTCCTGAAGAATAGCCGATCACTGACATTTGGCTTCAGGGTATTCTGTGATTTTCACAAAATATTATTGCACCACATTTTATGAAATTCATGTGTTCATGATACCATAAACTCAAATATAAATATAGTGTGACCTTTTAATTCCAAGGCACAAATGACAGTGATTAAGTTTTGACGTAGTCTGCTTGTAAGACACAGATAATTATATAGTATATACGTATGGAAAGTAGTCCATAAATCTTTAAATATAACACTTCAACAAAGTTTCAAGAAATGAACAGCTGGATAGAAATGAAATTATATATAATACGGGAGCATAACAATTGAAACCTTACATTTATTCAGTAAATTTTTTCAATTTCATATTTATGTTCTCATCTATAACTTTTATGATATATATGATTTACTCTGGTACTAAGTTTCCTTTTTCTTAACTATACTATATACAGAGGACATCCACATCTAGAAGTATGGTAAGCCTCAATTGATTTGTAGATACAAAAGATATGGTGATTTTCTTAAACACTTTATAAACACAAAGAGAGAACTTCAGGGTGTAGGATCTCAAGCTCTGGAACTTCACAGAGGTTGAGGTAATGCAGGCCTGATGGTCTTCTATCAGTAGCAGCCTTAGAGGTTCAGCTAAGATGCAGAATTTGTCCATCAGTCCAGCTCTGACTCCAGTCATAGGTGCATGACTGAATTATATTTCACAGAAGACATTTGGACAAAATTCATTTCAGCCAAATTTTGACACTTAAAGAGGTACATCTGAGGTGTGACTCATCTCATTCAAGGGTAATCTGTTACATGAATTACTGGCTGGAAGTGCCCATTTCTGCCCATTGACTATAAAGGTAGAGGGACAATGTTTGTTATGTAGATATGTGAAGTTATGTGAGACATATTGCACCTTGAACCTTCACCTAAAACACAGAGGAAAGAGAATTCCTCATTTATGAAGTCAGTAGACTACTCCTGTAGTAAATTGTGCCACTCTCACTGCAAGAGATGGGTGCTACCTTTCAATCAGGCTACCTCACCTGTAATTTCCAACTTGTTACGAATTTTTGCTGGTAAATGGAACGCCAATAATTTTCACAATGAAAATGCTTCTATATCTGTCAATCATATCATCAGTCTATCTTCTATTCCATCTTGCACTCAATTTAAATGTTGATTTCTTGTTTACCCATGCAGATGAAGTTTCCATAGAAAACACACATTGACTATGGACTGATGTGCTTCAAAGCGTAGTTATCCCACTGAAAAGTTGGCAGCTGCACTTCTTTCTCCCACTGAAAGATATTATTAATGCTTACTAATTACAGGAGGGCCTTCTGCAGCAGAAGTGTATGAGTATGATGCGACAGGGAGAAAACTACATTATAAGCAAATTCATCAGCTTTAAAATAGAAACAAAAATTCATTTTAGATGTCAAATGGTATTCATAAGTTTAATTGTAAAATGACACAGTAAACATTTTTTCCAATTTGTTGATCTAGGGGAAAAAAAATGATTGACTTTGAAAAGCTAGATTTTGCAGGGAGTTGTCTTATCCTCTGTAATTACAGTAGTGTGAAACAGCAACTTGTGTTTTCTGCTCTGAGTATGCATAATACTTTACTGAGGACAGCGAAGTGAAAAGAGATATTCTCTTCCCATTCTAATACCAAATATAAAATTGATTATGAGAAGTGTATTCACTGCAGAAGTTCAATAACAGGGATAAGAGAGTAAGCACAGAACACAGCATCAGAAAACAATATGAACCTCCACCTAAAACACTAGTGGTTCTGTTAAAATTTTTAATTCAAAATTTATAAAAAAAAAACTCCTTAAAAATAAAGAATTGATGATTTCATCATTCATGAGAATTTCAGAGCAAAACTCATTTTCTTGACCCATAAATTTCAGCAGAGTTTAGATTAAGTAATTAAATAAGAAAGACCAAAACAGAGGAGAAAGAAATCTGTTAATCCTATGTCCAATTCAATTATGGAGTCACAAAAAATATTCCGACAGAGCCTGTTATTTGAGAACAGTTGATTTTATTAAAAGATTTGGCTTATTTAGGCAAAGCTCATAAAATGTGTTGGAACTTTGATACCTGAATTAACAGCCACTTCCAAATTTTTTCCAAGGTCAGTTATCCATACAAATTGTATTATATGAAAAGTTGTGTTGAAAATATTACTGATTTTTATGCTTTTGTCTTACTTCAAATGAATCTCAAACCACTGCATACAATCCAAAAAATTTGCTGTCTGGGTTTAGACGTCCACAGGAGATATCTGTCTCTGTACTGAACCAAACCATTTCATCTATGATATGATCATCTTCAAATTAGTTCAGACTTGGATCTAAGTTTAACAATTAGTTTCTTTGTCTACCATATAACATTTCAAACATTGTTCAGAGGAGTTTATGAGTAGGAAAAATTTTGAATGTTGTCTCTTGTTTTGCAAGAGACCAGCATAACATTGGTTAACCCATAAATGCACATTACCTTTTCTTCTAAATTCTTATTACTAGAAATTGTATTTGAAAAGGGAAATATTTTTGGTAGAGATTAAGGATGTGAATTTTGCTTCACTTTTAAGGCATGATAATATTACTGAATTCATTTTTCATTCTGTTTCTCTGTAAAGAAGTAGTCCTATGATACTAGAAGTTTTTCAGAGAGAAAAAAAAAAAAAAAAGAGGCAAATTACCTTCATGCAGTTGTGACCTGGTTTCCCATGGGATAGAGTTAATTTTATTCCTAGTAGCTGGTACAGTATTGCACTTTGCATTTAGTATGAGCGTAATGGTGATGACAGACCCATGTTTCAGTTGTTTTAGTAGTGCTACCAGTTCCCCATGTTCTGACAGTGAGGAGGGGCACAAGAAGATGGGAGGGAGCATGGTCAGGACAGCTGACCCCAACTGGCCAAAGGGATATTCTATACCATAGAGCATCATGCTCAGTAAATGAACTGGGGGGAGTTGGCCAGGGACTGCTGATCACTGCTCAGGGACAGGCTGGGCATCAGTCAGCATGTGGTGAGTAGCTGCACTGTGCATCGCTGGTTTTTCTTGTGTCTTATTCCTCTCTTACTTTATTTTTTTCATTACTATGATTATTATAATTACTGTATTTTACTTTATTTCAATTATTAAGCTGTTCTTAACTCATGGGTTTTACCTTTTTCTGATTCTCCTCCCCACTCCACTTGGGGCAGGAGGGAGGTTAGGAGGTAATGAGTGGCTGTGTGCTGTTTAATTGCCAGCTGGGGTTAAACATCAGTTCTTTAGATGCAGACTATACACATGTACCTGCATGTTGTCTTGAGGAATGACAATTCCGTGAAATTGCATTAATATTTCTTCTTAATCAGACAGACATGTATGACTCCAGGCAGGTACTGTCTCATCCTTAGTGTTTTTGCAATTGAGGGAAGGTTTTAAATAGCACTGTTCCCTTCCGCTGCAAGACTTGTTACAGAGACTCACTGGCAATGAAGACTCTTAGCCAAATGAGTCTGTTTTGCCTGGGATAAAAAGGATCTCATAATCTTGAATCCTTTGAAATTGAGTTTGCTTTTTTACAGATCATCATGGAAAGCAAAATACAAAATGTTCAACTGAGGGCATGATGTAACAATGGGAAAAATTAAGTTGGATAATACATTGCAAAAATATTCTTAAAATTTTCATCCACCTACCTGGAATCTTGTTGGGTTGATGGTATGCCTTGTCAAAGATAATTGTTCTTTCATACTTGTCAGAATATTTCTTCCTAAGCTCTGTTCTTCAAAATGACTCTCTGATGACAACTCAGTTGAAGCTTTTTAAGCCCTCAGTCTCACAGTCCATTTAGGAATCCTTTCATATATTTACTCCTTCAAAAGATTTAGCATAGAATTTTCAAAGTGGTTCAGAAAATCATAAGGAAAAAAACTGTATTAATTAAGTCCTTGTAGCTGTATATCTTTTGAAATTGGTTACTCCTTCTTTCCAGCTTTCCCATTCTCATTCTTCAGCTATTCTTTCCAAGAAATCTGCCCACAGTTTATTCCTAGTGACTGAAGTTTAAATAAGTCCAATTAAGACAGTGAACTACTTGCTATAATTATTCTTGAACAAAACCAGGACTTCAGTAATATCTCATATCTGATTCAATAATATTAGGAAAACCAGCTGACAGTTAGATGTCTGTGTCTAAAATTAGTAAACCTTTCATTCTAATAATCTGAACACCAAAACCACGGCCTGTTTTAATAAATTCACTTTAGGTCAGGAAACACTATTCTTTGAATTTGAAGTATTTTGGCATTTAGATTAGAGATGCCTGCTGAAAGCAACTGTATAAAGCTTCTTTTTATGATTATTTTTGTTTTCAGTAGTCTTTAATGAATAATGACTAGGAAAAAGACAAAAGAAAGGGAATAAAATGAAACAGATGGAAGAGACTCTACTGGAAAGACAGCAATATAGACCTGCAGCAGGTAATTTAGTTTAGGCACACTTGCATGGTTTGCTTAGCTGAGCAGAACAAACAATCAGATAAGCTGGCTGGATCTTATTCACAGACTTTCATTGAAACAAAATTAAAAAAGAAGGCTGGTTCCACTGAATGTGCTGAACACTGACCCCAAGACATGGAACAAACAGAAAGTATGATTTATTATAGCGTTTATATTACAGAGAATAGTATATCAAGGAGCAGAAGTGGAAAAATGCTTTTTGATCATCTTACAGTTCATCTTTTTCTCTCTTCCATCATTGGAAAAGAAATAAAACAGTGCCATTGACCTCAGGTTCCAGGTTTCCAGTAGCACAACATAAGCTGTAAAACATGCTGTAATCTGCTGGTTCTGTTTGTGTGCATACTCAAGCTGATCCATCTTTCACATTCAGAAGAAAAGAAAACAAGAGAAAGCGGTTACTGGCAGGTAATTGCCAGAATTGTATCACATACACTTTTAATGGATATGCTGAGATAATAGCCCTGAAAGATAAATTATGTATGAATAAAATTCTGATGCCTGTTTCTCAGAATGTACATAGACACTGGGTTTTACTGGCACATACGTATATAGCAGGTATCTGAAGGCAACTTAATAGAATTTCTTAGAGTGGAAAAGGTGTAACACAGGGCTATAAATGAGTTATTACACCAAGTTATTACACCTGTCTTATATGCACGTATATACAGGAAGTGTCTGTATATCTATAGCATACATTTTCCAGTCATGAAGTCTTTCGGAGCTTTACAACTTCTACAGTTACTGTAGAAGAGCTCAGCAGTTCTGGAAGTGATAGATATCAAGCCCTTCTGGAATATATTCAATAGATGTGTTATATTCAGTGTAACAAATCAGTAGTACTAACCACAGTAGTTATCTCTTTAAAATCTCCTCCTGTTCCTCTCTTTCCAAATGTACATTAACAATTGTGCTTTCATCTTCACCTTTTAGATAATGTTCCTCCCACAGTCAAGAGTATTTTTGTACAACAGAACTGATATTGTTTCTCACAATTAAAGAAATACAGAATCCACCTAATTCATGTAATATGAATAATCTACTATGAATTTTCCTTTATCTTCCCTTATTAGAGCTGCCCAATATAAACCCTTCAGGAATGCAAGTGAGTGGAGCTATCTCTAGCTATAGTCTTCCCTTGAAAAACAAAATTTTGGCCAGGTTACAGCTACTCTCCAAAGTCGCCTTTGACTTATACGTATTATAAGTAGTTTGTCTAGGATGGAAGGCCAAACAATGTTTGTTAAATACATATCTGCCAATATCTTTTTCCTGCCTTAATTACTTCTGACAAACTCCACTGCCAAAATCATCATCTTTTTCAACTTTTCTGACCTTACCACTGGCCACTATGAGCTGTTTCTTGGCTGTTTCTTGTCCAGTTTAGCAACTTAAACCTTTTGTCATCACAGTCCCTACCCTCAACTCCGTTTCCATAGGCATTTCCCAATTCCTCTTTCAGCACTCAATTCCCATAAAAATACCAGTATTCACATTCATAACTTTTTTTTTCTATTACCACTTACTAAACATTTGATGAGCAACACAAAAACTTTCTAAAACATTCCATTCCCATTCACTTAACAGTGAAAGACAGTACAGAATCAAATTTATAAGAGGCAATTAATGCTGAGCACATTGAAATATCTACAACCAGTACTCTGAACGATTTCTTTAGCACTTCTGGTTTTTCGTATGTGTAAAAAAGCCATGTATGCCAATAGAGAAAATCCAAAAAGCTCATTTTTTCACTTTACATGTCCCAATAACTTTCCCTGACACTAATTCTGTTACAACACTTAATGTTCATTTCCCATTGGTTCAAATAAATATTTCTTGCACCATCAAGGTTTTTTTGTTTCACATCACTAAGTGCTGATTTGCTTCTCTTTCATTCACAACTTTAATTCTGGCCAATATTGGTATACTCTGCAAAATTCTCACATTGTCTCCCTCGGCAGGCATGGGAGTATGACCTTTTAATGTTCTGTTTTAGTAAGGACAGGTGCTGCTTAGGGTTTTATCCAGTAATACCACCAAAGGGTTTGCGCTAGATAACACATGCACGGGTCACTATGGTAAGCAGTTGTACAGTTCTCATGACTGAAACCAACATGAATACCTCTGCAAAGCGCTGCTGGATGGGGAAGAGTGTTTAGTGATCAAGGGGAAGGACAGATCTGAACAGTTTTACAATAGGGAAGACTTTCTAGGAACATACAGGGCAGCTGTGGCATTTCTAGCACATGTCTAGCGTACTGAGGTGGCCTTTTCAGGAAAAAATGCATCACTGCAGTTACTGCTATTATGTCCTGACAAAAAGCTACAATAAATTTTCTTTTAAGTTCTTATTTGGTGTGACATTGATGACTACTGCTTAATTATATATGTAAATAAAGTAGTGGCCATCACTTTTCTATGATGATGTTGTTCTGAGTTAATGATGAAGAGGGACATGGGGAGGATGTGGGACATGTCAGTATTAATGAAGATTTATTCAGTAGTGACATTTGATCAAATCTACTTGGCGAAGTCTTAGGTTTCATTACTTAAAGACATAAAGCAGTCTGCCTGATTAAAGGGAGGAAAAGCTGTGGGGAGCTCACATAAATTACTACAGCTCAATTAGGTGCAGACAGTTTAGTGAGTGTTTATTACCAGTAGAAAGGAAGATTTTCCAATTAGATTAAAAGGTTTTGAAAACAACTCTTATAGTACACAGTGATTTAGACCCATTGCAAGAATAATACATTGTGAGAAGCTGCATTGATTAAAAGTAAGCTGGTAAGTTATCTGCATTGCTTCATTGTTTATCAATGGAGCCCCTGCTGCCTAGGTGCAATTTACCTCACAAGATCAATGTCTGGACTTGGCTAATTTTCTCCTTCCTGAAGATTTATGTGGATGTAAAGGGCATCTACATCACAGCTGAAAATACTGATGAGAGTTATTCAGGACAATCATCAAGGAAGTGAAGTTGTATCAATCACCAGAAGTGTACCCCGGCCATGCTGCATCCTTCAGACTGGCATCACCACTACAAAGCTGGGTTTAAAGACAGGACATTTTAATCAGAAAGGAACTTCATTCCACTGAGGTTCCACAAGCTCATTGTGAAAACTGAAAAGACGCTAAAACAAAAGTGGAAGTATATAGAGTGCTCAGGCAGTGGTCAGCCAATGTTTCTGACAAATGATTGAAGGTACTCAGTGTACAGTACAAGCCTGTGATTCATGAATCCAGAGTCTGGCAGTGCAGAATGTGACTTCCAGCAGTGCTGAGCTAGTTGGAGTCCAGGTCTGCTTTGCCAAAGGATTTTTGGATACAGGCTGTGAAAGGTAGGGGGTCATTGTCCACGGCTCTGAATGACTGATTGTTTCCCTTGCAGAATGGCATGAGGAAGGCAGGTTGAAAAAAAGGCAAAGGAAAATAAAATGAATGATATTTAAATTCCTTATACTCCTACTGTGCCCTTCAGATCACAGGAAGGCCTGCAGCTGTTTCTAATCCCTGTCTCCCAGAATTGTCTATTGTGAGAACTGGATGAACTGAGAACAACAAATGGAGAAACAAATATAATAATTCTAAATTTACAATTTAATTCAATAATGATAATGTTCCATATTGAAGTCTTTCTTCTACCTTGTGTGTAAACAGGACTCAAAAGAATCTAAATGTTGCAATATTGAACTGTCATATCTTTCTTTCTTTTCCCTGCACACTTGCACATGTAGCATTTTTCCTCTGTTAATGCAGGTCCCCAAAGTCCAAATTTAAATCAATGTCATCAGAGATGCTGACACTGTTCTGACCAACTGCCACAAAAGCAGAATTGAGCCATTTATTTTGACTATAACAATAAACCCTTTGGGCTTCAGAAAAGTGTATGTGCACAGGCATGATGGTGGTGAGTACGAAGGAACTATGGCAGAGTATCTGCCAGATATGCAGGGGTTGTTGTCCTTCATTGCACTAACCACAGCAATGCCGCAGTATATGTTCTCCAAACCCACAGAAAAGTATGTTTTCCCACTAAAGGTTTCCTCACATATACAGACAGGATAGGTAGTTCTGTAAACATTTTAATGTGTCCTAAAACTTAATTTAAATGCAGGTGTGTAAGCACAGACTTTTGCACAAGTGGCCCCCAACAAAACATTGGATCCTTTTTAAAATATGGTTCAATGAAGCTACAAGAGCATGGTACTTATTCATCTGAATAATCCCATAGTCTTACATTCATGTGCTCACTGCATGTTTCTAAATTGCACATTTGAACCCTAACAGTCTTAGTTCTTAACTCAAAATGACCAGAGTTCACGTAGTCCATATTCAAATACTTTGTCCTATGCAGTTAAAGCACAGAGCTTTCTCTGGGAATTCTTCTCTACAATTTACCAAATATCACTGTCCTAACCGTAACTCTTCACCAAAATACCCAACCACCAGTTTTCAACAAAATGAAGGCACAGTCAAATCCCTCCAGGCAACCCTGGTTATCACCACTTTACCATATTAAATAACTGCTCATGAGTAAAACACTGATATTCATTGTAATGTAAACATTACATTGCTGTGGCTTAGCAAATCTCTGCTTTTTGTTTGTTTTCTTTATAATCAGAAGGCTCTTCATTTAAGGAAACAATTAACATTTGTTACAAGTAACAAGGTTGTGGATCACTCCTATTACACTAAAAACAATAAATCACCTTTATTTGCACATACCAACCTTTCATAATATTGTAGGCCAACATCCATTTTCTTTTTATTGAACTCATTGTAACAATACTTTGCTACATAGAGGGGGGAAAATCCCATACCAAACAGAAACCCCAAAACGCATAAAATTCCAAATTCCACAATTAAGTGAAAAAATTAATAATGATAGTTATGATTTCCCAGTGTTAAAGTGCTATTGTTACTAATAGGAATAATTTCTGGCCAAGATGTAGATGTAAGAAGAGGACTCAGGCTTTTGGTCTTAGCTATAGAATCGAGACACTCTTGAAGCTGAAAAGTCTTGTCTAGGGAAAAGGGTAACGACATCCTGCATTGCTTAGATTGTTTACTGACTTTTCAGTAGTACAAATTCCTGTGCTGTCTTTACGGCTCTTTTCCAAAACAAAAAACATTTCAGAAGAAAAAAAAATACCCGTTTTAATTAGGGGCTAAATATGCAGGAGCAGTAGCTGTGCATTTGTCCCCACAACTGGTGACAAACCATTTTACTACATTTCTCTTTTTAATTCAGTGGTAAGAAAGGTTAAATATAGGAGAGAAGGATTTAAATTATTAATCTCCAATAAACCCAGATCCTTTTAAAATTATATCTAAGCAATTTTAAAGTAGGAATAAAATCTCTGAACCAGATTTTTTCTGAAATTTAGAGTGACACATTATTTTGTTTTACATTTACTAGCATTGTGGTTTGAAGTAATTCACACAAAGTATTTAGGAGAGACATGGTCAAAATTATGTGTGAAACCCATGTGCTCAGATCCTTTTCCTTCTAATAGGATTTACTCATGCGACTCCTGGGCGGAGATTAAAACTTCACCCCACACACAAACCCTTCCCATTCTACTGTTAATCATGAGGTCAGAGCTAAACTGCAGCCCGTCAGTGTTCCTAATGAATATGGCTTGCACATTGTAGCTGGTTGCTTGCTCAGCAGCAGCCTGTGCTATCTGGAGGCCAAAGATAAGTGCTCAGGGATTACCTTTAAAACAATCTCCTCAGCTCTTTTGTCACTAAGAGGAGAAAGTAAGAATAAAAATGGAACTGTAATCCTTGCTTTTGTGGACTGGCCAATTTTTAACAATTGAAGGTTCAGAAAAAAGCCCTTGAAAATCACTATCAAAGCTCAACCAAAGTGCTACAGCTGTTACAAGGTCAAGGTGTCTAGTTCAATTCCCTCCCCTCTTCCTCAACCTTTTGGGCTATTTTACTTGGGCTCAGACTCTAAGAGTTTATACAGTGGGTATAGTTTTTCGGTTTGGGGTCTTTTTTAAATACATAAAGAAATCCATCACAAAGCTCTTTAGTCCTGTCTGTTGCCCCCATGTGCAGGTAGAATGATGGAATCAAAGCATCATTAAGGTTGGCAAAGACACCTAAGCTCGAGTCCAACCATTAACCCATCACTGTCAAGCTCACCAACAAATCATGTCCATCATCACCATATCTACACATCTTTTAAATACCATCAGGGGTGGTGACTCCACCTCTTCCATGGACAGCCTGTTCCAATCTTGGTCAGACTTTCTTTGAAGATATTTTTCCTAATATCTAATCTAAACCTCCCCTGGCATCCTCCCAAGGCCACTTCCTCTTGTGCTGTTGCTTTTTAACTGGGAAGAGAGACCAACTCCCACCTCACTATAGCTTGCTTTCAGGTTGTTGTAGAAAGTGTTAAGATCCTCCCTGAGTTTTCTTTGCACTGTTGGCCCATAATGCACATGGGCCAATGGACAATAGACAACTGGGAATGGAAACTGCTCTGCATGGCCCGGTTAGGCTCCTGGAGAATCAGGCAGTCCTCCAGACGAAGTGGTTATTACTTCACCCACATTCATAGTGGTGCACGATGTCAAGCTTCAGATTCCTGAACCCATGGATCCAGTCACTGCCCCAAATTTAAAGTATTATTGCTGAACAAAAACTTCAGGAAGGGCAGTGTTTTGTCCTTGTCAACAGGGAAGATGCTCAGAAATGGTCTGACTTGGTTTTGCCCCTTCAAGAAATGAAGCACTTGGCTTTTTTAAGGAATTCGTAAAAGAAATGGGTGGATACAAGTATGACTGTAACATCACCACATTGATTAGTAAGAGCTGGCAGTGCCCAGTGCAGTACTTCATTCTCTTCAGTGCCTTCAAAATGCAGAAACAGAAGATATTGATCTCTCCAAACTCAAGATGTTAGGAATTTAATTTATCAAGCAGATTAATTATTATTTTACCTTGCATTTTCTTTCAAGGTATTTGTAAATGTTAGCTGTAACTTGCACTTGTTTTTCAATTTTTCCTCTTCTTTTGTTGGACTCCCTGAAAAATGTCCAATCAAATTCACATTAATGTCAGGAACCAAACTACCCAACTGTGTACTTGAAGCACCAAAATGGAAGTGAGAAGCAACCATAGGGGAATTAAAAGGACAGCATCCAGTCAAACACACAGTATCCAGCTTACCACCATGGACTGAAGAACTCCTTGGGATCTTTTAATGATGTAACAAATTACACTGGCTTATAAACTTAATTGGAAAGAGCTGCATCTGCTGAGGCAACAATCAATACAACACGGACTTCAGCTCTGAACCCACAGATATTAAATTCAAAGCTGTGCTTTGTATACATGATGTCTTATTCATGTGTACAATAGCAGCTTGCACATATTTCCATTGCAGACTTAAAACTGCAGGACGAAGGCACAGACCAACCACATTCCTGTTCAGCAAATAAAATCAGTGATTTACCACCTTGAAGGGCTGCAAGGTCTGCTGTCTTATTTCTTGTCCTGGAAGAATTCTCTAGCTTAATAAGCAAACACCAACCCACTCTAAATGCCTGCTCAAACCTGAAAGTTCTTACTCAGTTCTGTCACTGGGGAATTTGCTGGTCCACAAGTTTGCTGTGGACCAGGATGCACTGTGATTCCTGTAGATATTGCAGCTGTATCTGCTGTGCACATATGAAACTGTGGCAGGCTGTTCTGCCACCACTGCATATACACCATCAGCACTTAAATGCCCTTTTTAGTCAGAAATGTGCAAGCAAATGGGCAACTGAATTTTTTTTTTTTTTTGGGGGGGGGGTTTGGGTTTTTTTGGTTTTGTTTTTTTTTTGTTTGGGTTTTTTGGGGGTTTTTTTGTGTGTTTTTTTTTTTTGTTTTGTTTTGTTGGTTGGTTGGTTGGTTTTGGGGTTTTTTTTGCGAGGGGGTTGGTGGTTTACCTGATATTCTGCAATGTATGTCCTAAACTGCTCCATTCTCAACTTTCAAACGCAGTCACCACAGTGAGAGGGAAGACTCACTGACAGGAAACAAACCAACAGCTTGTTTTGAGTATTACCAGTTAGGATGTTTTTTACAAAACTAAAAGAGAAGCAACACCTAAGATATTATATTTAATTTTTACAAGGAATTATTATTTTTTTCATGGCAGTTTTTTATTCCAATATTTCACATCATTATAGCAGCTCTTATTAAAAGGAAGGATCTTAAAGTCCCTTAAGTCTAAATACAGATTTTATAACAAAATACCTTCTCTTCCAATCTCATACCAGAACCTATTATTAACATCAATGAGAACTTCTGTACTAAGAAATTTGTGAGTTGCTCCTTTTTTGTGGTGTTTAATATAACAGAAGTCTTTACAATCAAGTCAGGTATGCTCAGAACTTCAAAGAAACATGTTCCAGATTAGTGAAGCAGGACAAACCCAAAATGAGTTATTCCAAACCAATGCATAATTAGAATATTTTTCACCCCAAAGAGCTATCCGGTAGATTACAATGACTGTGCTATGCTGGATGTTGTTTAGCTACCGTATAATACAGCACTTATCTTCATACAGCTCTTTTTTTATCCTTTGAGACAAAAGATCAATAGTTTTCTCCAGTGTCCTGCTTTAAAAAATGCTTCAAAACATGTTTGCATGGTTGCAGGGCTTTGTTTCCGTTTTGAGTTTGCTGATTAAATTAAGGGAGCTCATGAATCTCTCTGCCCTACGAATTTTGTGGAGCTATGGTTGTTGACAATGCTTTTGTACTAGGAAGAGCTGTAGGAGCTAAGGACTGACTTTATTAGGTTGTAATAAAAAGAATTTACCAATAACTACAATGAATTTAAGATAACTTATTGCTGAGCACTGCAATGATATACTGCAGAATGTTTTTTTAATTGGCTTTCAGTGTTTTGCTAAGACCTGCAGCTTGCATCTGTTCAGCACTCACACAAAGTTTTACATCTCAAAATCATTAGACAAAAGACAAATTTGTTTGCCATTTTCAAAAATCCTTATTTATTAAAGGTTTTGGGTTTTTTTCTTGGTTCCATCCCACATAAAATATCAAATATCAATATGAAAAGTTATGGAAGAATCATTTAAGTATTACATAGAAGCACTTACCATCTATCTTGTGAGTGTGACTCATTACAGAAGACTCTGGGGCTTTTTCCATGGTTAGGCAGTTAAGCTTTTTTACACTTCTTTTCAATTGTTCATCCCAGCATCTCAAGTGCTTCTAAGGAGTGGTACCAGTGACAATAAAAATGGAGAAAAGTTATTAAGTGACATTAGAGAGGTAATTTTCTCAGTGTATTCCATGAAAAATATTCTCCTAAATTACTTTTAGGGGGTGTAAGTTACGGATTACTGTTTTCAGTGGAAATGATTAGTGATAAGAGTCAGAGATAAGTGTAATATAGCTTTGATAGTATGAGAATTCTCCTATTCCAGAGATATACTTCTGAGATTTTTTGCAGCATTGGAAATTTGTGATGTAACAAATACTGAAAAGACAGTGCCTGAAGTTCCAAATTATTGTGGTTTGTTTGTTGACTTATTTTTAAATTATTTAAATTCCAATATTTCAATTTTTATTCAAACTATCCTGAGGATTGCATAAACAAAAGCCATCTAAAGCCTGATGCTTTTTGTTTATCCCTTGGTACACAGTGCAACACAAAGCCATATTTTAAGTTTAGTATTTTGTAAAACACATGGAAAACTATAATGAAAATTAAGTGGGGAGCAACAGCATACCATTATTTGGAATAGTACAATAGTACAGGCTCTCCCTGTCATTATCCACCATCAAAATCAGTAATTTTCTATTATTACTACTCTAAGAAGAACAATGAAAAAAAAAATTGGTAATGGTAAAAAATGAGTCCATTATTCTCCCCTTTGTCTAAGTTTACCCAGTTTAGAAGGATGATGTCCATAGATCTCTTTGGAAATACCCTTGCCTTCACCTGGATCATATTTGTCACCAAGGATGATCATGATTTTAATAGCAAGGAAGCCTTTGCCTATGGCCAAGTAATGGTCCTTGTAGGTATCCCCTTACAACCGTGGTGCTGTAGACCCTGGCTCCTACACTAAGAGGAGTTCCTTCGGTTGGCAAAGAGCTTTTCTTGGAGGTATGGGGGAACAGAACATGTGGGAGTTGTTGGATTCACCAGGGTTATGGGAGATGTCATTATTTAGTAGAGTAAAATTTAGTAGAGTGAGGTTGTCAATGTCATCACATTCCAATTAAAAGTGGACAGGTGTGTGGCTGAATAAATTTCAGAAGTATAGAATCAGATGTGGAAAACTGTCTATCTCATTCTGCTGCATTCATTATGCCCCATTCCTGGAGGCATTGAAGGCCAAGTTAGATAGAGCTCTGAGCAATCTGTTCTACTTGGAATTTGATGGTCTCTAAGGTTCTTTCCAACCCAAACCATTCCTCAATTCTTCGATTCTGCTCTCCAAGACTTAAATCTCTCACAAGGGCTCCAGGGGTGCTAGGGACCACCCTTCAAAGTGAAGAAACAAAGGAAGTATTTCCTCTGCTTAAAGGCTGTACAGATTTCAACATGGAAAGAAAAATAGAGGGTTTTCTTTTGGTTTTTCCTGTTTATGGCAGACTTATCAGTTCTGTTGGGTCTGTCTGGCTGTAAATTAATTCCCTGTAGTGAAGACAGAGGGCAAATGCTTCCACATTGTACATAATTATAAAGTTACACAATTTATGGGTTACTTAGAAAATAATTAGAAAAAAAAATCTAATGTTTTTATATTTTTTTTTGTACCATGAGAATAGAAGAGTATGGCATCCAGTAAGGAAGAACAGATGCCTGATAGGAAGGAGAAAGTATAGAAGAGGAAAAAATTCTTATAAGAACATCCTTCCTTTATCAGGAAAGCTATTTTGAGCAGCTTAAGGAAGATCACCATGAAAGGTATTTCTCCTTCTGAAGGAGCTTTCAGTTTGCTTCTGTCTATATACTAATAATATAAATACTAATGCTGGATTAAATTCTGTGTGAAAAAAGAAAATGATTCACTAAATGTAACTTAACCAGAAGAAATTCTTTCAGATCCTCTCTAGCTCATTATAAAGAAAAATCTTTAAAGTCAAATTGTGTCCAAGAGATTTAGCCAGCTACTGTACTAATTAGTGAACCATATCAAGACTTATGTACATCAGGCTTGACTGTAAATCTTTACTTCCAAGTTACTAGCCATCCTAAAATTAGCAGAATGTGTCTGGTGAACCACAAAATAGAGATGTTAACTTGAACATATCTGTAGTCAACAGTTTTAAGCAGAACTACTACTGCCAGAGGAACTGTAAGAACTCAAGAAATTTAAACCAAAATCTTTATTGTAGTTTAAAAGCTTGAAGGTTAATTGGGCAACTGGATGTTTTCACAACATATCTTCATATTCAGAATCTTAAACTTCTAGTCATCTTCTCCAACTCACACCCCATTTCCATCATTTAACAAATCTCAAGTGCTCACTACCTTTATGTGTTTCATCAATACACAGATTTGCAAAACTTTGGTACCAGGAAAATCAGTTACATCACACTGAGGTTCAGTTGACCAGCCATTGAAGCTGAATGCATCTCATAGCCCTTGAAATCTGCAAACACTAGAAATACAGGAGCAACTCAATTCTTCTGTTTGTTAGAATGCAATGTGGATTTTACAAGTAATAAATACAGGATGAGAAGATCAAGCTAAATGAAAAAAAGAAAAGAAAAAAATTTGTAAACTGAAGCAAATATTTCCAGTTAAATTGAGTGGCTAGGAGATATAACTGGTATCAATATATCCAAACTTTTCACAAAAAACAAAAAAACTTCACTGAGAAGGGAATAAAAAATAGTCTGACAGCAAAATTCTAGTGAAGAACAGTGAAAAACGATGTGTGATACTTTCCTACCCAACAGAGAAAAGTCCACTGCTTTTGCAGCATCCTTAATGCCCCCCACAGGCCTGCTATGTCCTGACTTGCCTATGAAATTAACTCAGACCTGAATACACCAATGTGCTGCCTTGCTGTCTCCATATAGCTTATCAGCTTTTTCCCCTACCAGGGTTGAGTCCCTCTATATACATAGTGTAATTAAAAGAAGGAATACAGTAATTCAGCTACAAATAAGAGAGATGATACCTTCAGAAAATCTTCCTCAAATGTTACAATTGAGAAGAGAATGGGAGAGAAATTAAGAAAAGGAGCGAGGTCCTGCTGAACAAGCTTCAGGAGAATACTTAAAATAGTAAATGTTTCGGAAGGAAACATGAAGAAATTAAAAAGATTAATGTATTTTTTTGTCAGAAAACTCCAGAAAGGAGAAACAGAGAAATTTGGGAAAGCCCAGAATTAGTCATTGTAGGATTGTGCAAGAGCACAGAGGACCTGGAAAATAAGAAGTAGCAAAGTACTTCAGGATTAGACCCTAAGCATCTTCCTACCTCCCAAAGGAATTTCTGTAAAGGCTGTAAGCTAAGTGTGCCTATATATTTTTCTCTAACATTAAATTAGCCAAGACAGTAACAGCATAGCCCAGAGGTCACACACACACAACACTGAACCACTAGACACAGGGATTATTATATTTGCTGTAAAATAGCAATACCTGCACTGTTAAGGAGAAATAACATCTTAGGGTGCTAAGAACAAAGCCTCATCTCTCTGACAGTTGAGTACTTAGCCCTATTAGAAGGGTTATCAATCAGAAAAGGTGCCAGTTACAGCGTTTCTTGTGACATGAACACCTTTCCAGTAGGAAGTTGATTAAGATCAGAGATTCATTTTCCATATGTCACTGACCAAGCTATAGATGGTAATGAATTTTAGTCACTACTAAAATTCTGAGACAGTCACAAACCTGTGACCTGGAGGCAAGAGGACTTGGATTACATTTACCAGTCCTCGGATCCACCCTGTCCCTTGAATATTGAGCTCCAGTTCTACTTTTCTCTTGTTGTGCAATTTGGTGTAATACCTATATAGAAGTTGTTGAGCATAATTTGCTTAGTGTTGGCAGCTAAATTTGCGGAAGCTTTAGTCCACAAGCATATACATGTTGAACTCTTAGTGAGTCAAGTAAAAAGCTCCAGAGGTGGTTCAAGACACAGAATTTTCACTCATCAATGGAAGATGCAACCTTAGAGATAAGGAAAGAAACAGCTCATCTAGAGACAAAGAAAAGATGCAACAAAGAACTAGAAGAAACAAGACCCTACTGGTCCAAACTCCTGCACAAGGGGTGGGGAACTCAGGTTGCAAGAGTATAATTGCCCAAGGATTTCTTCGTTCAAGGCCCCAGCTTGAGCTGCAGCACTATTAATATAAAGGACTTTATAGAAGAATCTCTTTTCTGTTTACAGATTCAGCACAGAGTTGAAGTTTTTATGGTGGCTGGCCTGTATGATTTTCATAAAATACAAAGAATCAACCACTACAGACACACAATATGAAATAGCATTCAGTGGTCAATCACCATGTATTTGGGTCAGGTTTACTTAGCTCTTGCCACTGATTATATCAAATGCAATAATTCTCTGAAGAAATTGAACCCCCTTGCACACTAAAGCATTATTAGTATTTTTTATTGCTTGCTATATAAAAATTCTTCTGCAGGCAAAATGTTTATGACAAAGCAAATTTATAATAAAGTAAAATGTCTGTATTAAGTGAAAAAATGAAAAATAGAGAAAAAAGAAAAAATGCAATAACATCTTTGAACCTTCAAAGGTAAGAGATGAAAAAAAATGTCAAGAATATAAGGAAAAGTTTTTACTAAATGTTGTGTTTCAGACTCTATTAAAGAAACATCATTTTTTGCAGGACAGATGACAATAGCACTTTTTCTTGAATATCTGAGCCACATAAATATGCTGCAGTCTCTTAGGTTTTTTAATTTATTTGAAGATATTTTGCTTAACAATCCTTCCTTTAAAGATATTTCACTATTTTAGCTGTTACCATTTTGCCATTTTCAAGCCTAGTTGCTAGCAATCAGTTTTACAGATTTAAATTCTTCATGTTCAAACGTATGTTTGTAATCACACTTCCACTTTCATGACTGGGCGTCCTAAAAAAGTATCAGAAAACAGAGCTTTTCCTCTACCCATTACTGATGGGAAAAATAAAATAAAAAATTACAGCTGTTAGTATTAACAACCACCTTTAATACTTTTTATTCTGTTTCCCTCTAGTTGATTATTCTTACAGGATGCTGATGGTCCTCCAAGGTTTTATACTGGTAGACTGATGGTCCTTTTGATGAAAGAATTGGTGCACACGCCAAATCTGTTATTTAATTGAAGATAGAACAGATGCAAGCCCATGAAAAAGACAATACTGCAAGGAGTACATCCACTATCAATATTTTAAATACAAATATATTTAATATATGACTTACTACATACTTACATTTTTACTGATACTAGAGATATATAAACATAGTTCCTAAATACAGACAGGTCCCAGGCCTTGTAAACAGATATTGTCTTCATTACTCAAGACCTATTTGTACTATAAAGCACTATACTTATGGATTTTGAAAACATATCAGTCCCACAGTATAGTTTATTTGAATATTTCTGAGCTGAGTGTAAATTCTTCCATTTTTATAAGTACATGTACTCTGACAAACAACATAACATCTTAATTAACTGCTGATATTACTTTCTGAGTGCATACGATAAAAGGATTACACACAT
This sequence comes from Formicarius rufipectus, assembly GCA_013399695.1. NCBI lineage: Eukaryota > Metazoa > Chordata > Aves > Passeriformes > Formicariidae > Formicarius > Formicarius rufipectus. Next base: position 482,865 of record VXAU01001949.1, on the reverse strand, counting down.
TAAATTAGTATAGAATTGACAATGGCTTTATTATGTACTAAACTACTTAAAGGTTCAGTTTTTCAGAATGTTATTCCTGAGTGTACCTTTTATTTCCAGAAGTGCTGTAAGAAACCAAGTGCAGTGAATATTTGTGCCAATACACATTTGCATTAGTAAATCTCATGTTTGTGAAGTTAAATCAACATTTCTTTAAGTATTTCAAATATCTATCTCTGTTACTCAGACGTTATTTATATTTTTTTTATCACAAAGGCATTGCAACCAACAATGAACTACTTATCAGTGTATATAAGTATCTGAAGGGTGGTTTTTAAGAGGATGGAGCCAGGCTTGTCTGGGTGATACCGAGCAATAGGATGTAAGGCAGCGGGCACAATAGAAACACAAAGTTTTGCCTGAACTTGAGGAAGAATTTCTTTATTGTGAGGGTGACAGAGCACTGGAACAAGCTGCCCAGAGAAGTTGCAGAGTCTCCTTGTCTAGGAATATTCAAAAATACATCAGGATGAGTAACTTGGTCTAAGGGACCTCCTTAAGCCAGTAGGTTGGTCTAAATGACCTTCAGTGGTCCCTTCCAACCTTACCTATTCTGTGATTTCAGGATGAAGACTCCTAAAAGGTGAAAACCATGGTTATAGTAGTTTCAACAGATGTTATGAATTGACATTGCAAATTGATTGTCAAGTTCTTTTACAAAACACTAGAGGAATTCTCGGAGTGAAAAAGGGGTTGGTGGTAGTGAGCTTGAAGGGCTACAGGAAGACATTCTGGAAATCCTTAGTGCTTAAACAGAAGTTTAATGGCCAGGTAAAAGAAGTGCACTAAAAAAGATAAATACATGACTACAGTTAAAACAAATAGCATTATTACATTTCATATGTAAGACCCTCAGAGGATGAAGAAAAGAAACCTTGAGTCTTTCACTCTTAAATGCTTTAACCCTTTTTTGTTTTCCTTTTAAAGCTCTTTATACTACTTTGGCAGCATAAATCCCTTTGAAATCTTTCCAGAACATAGACAAGAATTCTAAGGTGAGGCTGATAGATTTTTACAGATCACTTACAATTTTTTAAATAACTCGCAAATAGTTGGAAATACATTCTGCAGAATGCATTCATGAAGTATGATTAACATTTATGGGTCTTTGTCAAAGAATCACCCATGATGTGATTCATTGCTATTTTTTAAATATTTGTCCTATTTATGAAAACATCAATATAATTTGCAAATGTTTCTTTATATTGATGACTTCAGGCATTTCATCCTCTCTATTCAATGACTGTATTTCTAAACCAGGTTTTAAGGACTCTTCTGTTTCCTATAAAAATAGTGAAGTAAGGGTGAGAGAGAAAAAGCAAGAGTGGCCACAAAAGATCATGAACACAGGGTGCACCTATGGGGGTTGAATGAGTCTAGTGTACAAAGTGGTTGAGGAGGCAAATGGTTTGGAAACTGCTCAAGAAACCTGTTGTGGTGCAAAGAAACATATGTGAGAGAATGTGTGAGAACAACCAATTTTTGTCTTTCACTCATAGCTGTTTCTTGGCTAAGATAGATAACTCTTATCTGAGAAGCAGCTTTCCTTTTCTCACAAGTGGGAGAAGGGAAGAGCAGAAGGGAAAGGGAACAGTTCAGAAGGCAGCACAGTGCATGTCTGAAACCCTTCAATATATATAAGCCAAGGAGACCTGGGGCCCTGGGGGGTGTGTTCTTTGCCACACAGATGTGAGCTCTGGCAGCTGCGTGGTGTTCCTGAAATACATTTCCTTGGGTGCTTTCAAGTCCATAGCTTAGCCTTCGGATTACCTGTGTGAACACTGGAGCTTGCAGCACTTCATCCTGGAGAAACATCAGGAATTCACAGTACAGCAAAGGGCTGATAAGCATGTATTTGAGGACTTTGATTATGCCAGTAAAAAGATACCTAGGAAGAGGAAAGAAGTGAGATCAGAAAGCAGACCAGACAAAAAAAAAGAAAAAAAAAAAAAAGAAATGAACTTAACAATAAAGGGGAAAAGAAAGCAAGTGGGAAAGTGGGAAAGCACAAAACTTTAAAGCAGCAAAAGTTCTGCACTGGTGGTTATTTTTTTCCCGGGAAGGAGTCTGGAAAGTTGTATGAAAATCCACAAGATTTGGAATAAATAGAAAGGAAATGTAGTCAGTAGTGGTATCCAAAAAGACAGCAGCAATGATGAAAATATGGAAGTAAAACTGAACAAAATCCCAAACAAACTATCAAAGATAGTAAATTGAAGAAAAGAAGTAATGAGAAAGATTACTTCACATAACCAAGCCTTCATGCATGAGTGACGCAGGGTTCATATCACCATTTGTGAATATTAATTGAACTGCAAGAAGAAATCAGAACTATACTATAATCTTCTGAATAAACACTGGACTAAATGACTGATCTGGAAACACCTATGATTTCAACATGTTCATTACTAAGACTTTAAGCTTTGAACACCTGTAACCTGGCTTTAAACAATATTTTACTCAAATTTCCTTCACAGTCACATTGATAAATATGGACTGAGCTGTATAACTGCATGTTTAGCACTTATCAACTGCAGTTGCATTGAATTTGAGAAATTTTTTGTGTGTTGATTTGCATTGGAATTGTGCACAAAGTGCATGGTTTGTGAATACAAAATCAGCAGAAATGGCAATGCTTCTGTAGAGAACCATGGCTTAGCAAACATTACATTTCACTTAAAACTTCAGAGATAAAACATAAACCAATGAAAATTCATGGAGGCGTTCTAATTTTTAGCAGTTTCTAGAACTTTCAGTGAAAACACAGGCTGACTTTATGTACAAAACAAATTTCCCTTTACTGAAATGGCATTTTTATGCATTAGGTGTATCTTGAAAATACCTTGCCTGCTTCTTTATACTACTATTTTTTTTTCCAGCTGGATGCAACCGGTATATAATTACTGTATACGCACAAACATATTTTTTCCTGCTAATATTTAAATGTGTTACTCGCACCACTGAAAGATGTCCTTTACTAACTCTCCTTTGTAGCTGCATAGCCTGTCAATCAACATTCACTCTCACACTAAATTCAAACTTCCAGTTAGAGGTGAACTTGGTTCAGGAAAATTACCTCATCATAGACTCTAAAAATGATCAATTTTCTTTGACTTAAGGAGTCTCATTCTTTTTATGTCACTGAATGGATAGACTGTTCTGCTGGTTAGACTATCAAGTGTTCTTGAGTATTTAGAGATAATTTTACAATTCTTTGCAACAGTAGAGTTCACTAGCTTTAAGAGTGAACATAAAAATATAGCATTCAGTTTACATAAAGATAGATGTGCCTTCTGCAGCATGCTGTCATGGCTCAAGTCAAAGATTTGGGATTTTATGACAAAGACAAAATAGAAAATAGACATAGGACCAATTTTTAATGTGATTTTCTACTTACACTCTGCATACACAACAGCAAAACCAACCCAAAATACAGCAAAAGGTCAGTAAGTAGTATAAAGAATGCAGTAAACAGAAACGTTAGATCCTTTATATTTTATCTATCCTTGTAATAACAAAATCACAGAATTACAGAACCATTTATGTTGGAAAAGACCTCTGAGATCATCAAGTTCAACCTATGACCGAACACCACCTTTTCAACAAGGCAATGGCACCAAGTGCCACATCCTGTTGTTCTTTAAATATCTCCAGGAACGGTGACTCCGCCATGTCCCTGGGAAACCCATTCCAATATCTAATCACACTTTCTGTGAAGAAATTCTTCCTAGTGTCTAACCTAAACAGCCCCTGGTGGACCTTAAGACTGTCCTCTTGTCCTGTCACTAGTTGCCCAGGAGATAAGGCCAACCTTGACCTGGCTACATTCTCTTTTTGGGTAGTTGTAAAGAGCGATAAGGTTCCCTCTAAGCCTCCTCTTCTGCAGGCTAACCAATCCCAGTTCCGTCAACCACTCCTGATAGGCCTTGTGCTCCAGACCCTCCACCAGTTTTGTTGATCTTCTCTGAACCTGCCCCAACACCTCCAAGTCCTTCATAGAATCATCAAAATAGGATGCCTGAGAATAATTTTAAACCTAGCCAACGTAATTCAAAATCCTAGTTCACATTGCAATCAAGGATCTGCAGAATACTTACAAACTGGGCAAGTATCCCTATATTACAGATGGTACAAGTGAAGTAATTATATTAGTAAGGCAGGACATTTATGCTTTGTATCTGTCTGCAAAAAATCATTTTGGAGTATAATTAATCTCAAAGGCAACAAGCCTTATTAATTTTGAATCTGATTGAAAAGTCTGGCACAAACTTATCAAAGTAGTGAAAGTTTACATGAAAAAGTGATTATAACTGTTGTCTCTGATCAAAACCTCATATGAATTGCATTGGACTGAGAAGTTCAGAGTGTATGAACTTCTGATGATGTCCCTAATTTTGAAATTTGATCACAAACAGCGATTCAATGTGGAAAACAGTAAATAGAAACTTAAACCTGAAAATTACTAATACAGTTTTAATAAACTGTTTTAATATTAATCAGAGTCAGCATTTTAATGCATTTAATCTTTATATAATTTCTATAATAGACAATATAGAGTGCTTTATCTAACCTGAACTGAACTACCATAAGCTCAATATTACAGACTTTGATTGAACCGTAAATCTACAATAAGATCTTTCTTTAGTTTTGCAGGTTTTCTTTCTACAGTCCCGTAAAGAGAGTCCAAAGAACGATCAGGCCATGAAAATTTAGAAATATGCAACCAGTAACCTCTCTGCAATTAAACCCTAGGGTTGGAAGTATTTGAAGGGACAAAACAAAAAAAAAAATGGTTTGGTATTTGACATTTAAATTGTCAAATTGTGTAAGACATTTCTATGAAATTTTTAGCATTTCAAGCAAAGGCTGCATTTTGTTAATATTTATTACTCCACCACCTTTGCAGTTAAAACCAATCTGAATCTGACCTTCAGGTAAAGGTGTCTTCCTCATTAGTCTCCTTTTACATAAATGGAGAGGTAAATTTGAACCAATGTGTTTTCAAACTCAACAAAGGTTCTTTTTCTGCTTTACCTTTTTGTTCAATAAATGAACACCTATAAATACCTCCAGATTACTTAAACTACATGTTTTATCTTGTAAAGGGACACATCTTTTCAATGGTTACTGAAGACAGAAATATCTAATCACTACTGACCATGCATATTGCAAATATGTGGTTTTGTACTTATATGAGGAAATATCACAACTCTTGGTTCGACATTATCAGATTCACTTTTCCCTCACCCTCCCGTGCTGCTGAAAGCCATGAATCTTTTCCAGGGTATGTAAATATGCTTCACAGTTACAAGTTTCTCAATGTAAGTGTAAAGGATCTTGCCTCTTAATCACAAAATCACAGAATATACCAAGTTGGAAGGGACTCACAAGGAACATCAAGTCCAACCCTTAGCCCTGCACAGGACCATACCCAAGAGTGTCACCATGTGCCCAAGTGTACGATCCAAATGTTTCATGAATTCTGTCAGGCTTGGCACTGTGACCAATGCCCTGGGGAGCCTGTTCCAGTACCCAACCACCCTCTGGGTGAAGAACCTGTTTCTAATATCCAACCTAAATCTCCTCTGACACAACTTCAGGCCATTCCTTCGAGTCTTGTCACTGGTCACCGAGAAGAGATGAGTGTCTGTTCCCCATATTCCCCTTGCGAAGAAGTTTAACTGCAATGAGGTCTCCCCCAGTCTCCTCTTCTCCAGGCTGAACAGACCAAGTAATCTCAGTTGCTCCTCATATGGTTCACCTCAAGGTCCTTCGCCATATTCATTGCCCTCCTTTGGACACTCGCTAATGGCTTACTATTTTTCTTGTATTGCAGTGGCCCAAACTGCACGCAATATCCAAGGCAAGGCCACACCAATGCAGAGCAGAACAGGACAACCGATACTATAGGAGACAGGAGGGACTATCATAGAAACTAAAGGTATGATGAGCCAGAACTCTGCAGATGCAGCATGTTCACAGAATAGGCACCAGAAAATAATTGTGTTCTCTCCTTCAAAGTAAAAACTTAGCAGATTCTCTTGAGAAGACCAGCAAGACTCCAGGTTTCCAATGGAGGAGCTGAAGAGCATTGATTAAAAGAAACAGAAACTTTGCTCTCTGAAACAAACATCTGGTCTGTATTTAGAACTGAGAGGATTATTGTCTTGAAAGAGTGTAAACCAAAATCCTCTCTGTCGCAATGGATATTTCTGAACTTGTTTCATCTGGCCTTCCAAGTTGTGCCAGTTTCACAAATAGACTGAGAACAATTACTTCACATTTTCCCCCCTTCTAGAACAAGCTCAATGATATCCAGGTTGAACACCTCTAAAACTACTAATTAACATTTTTAAAATATCCTGGATTACAAAACAATCGTCATCAGTGTGTATCATGAAAAGCTCTAGATGGTACCATATTTAAATAGAAAAATGGGAGGATCACCCTTAACAGGTACCATGAAAGAATTACATCACTGGAAGGAAGAAGCTGTCTATAGAGGTCAGGGACATCCACTAATCTCAGCTAGAGGCTGGATAAAATGGCAGCAAGGGGACTCATTACAGTTCATTGTAACAGCTGATAATGTGTGCCTGTGATCATATATAATCTTAACACAAAACCAGCATTTCTCACCCTACATTTGTTGGTGATGGGCTGACTTCACCTGGTCTGTGCACTGATTTAGTTTTCTCTGGGACTTCAAAATGACTACTGGAACGGAAATACTATTTTCACTACTGACTGTACTCTGTAAGATAAAAAGGTAGAGTAGATACAACTTAAATTATTGTATCCTGGCAACAAGGGTTCAGGCAAATTTTCATTTCATAAGAGCACTGAGCTCTCTCATAAACCACAGTTGAAAAAGTCTTTTGAGCAGCAAGGAAGCCAAAAACCTTCAGTATTTATTACAACAGGAAGACAATTTCTTTTCACTAGTAATAGCTTAGCCCTAACACAGCAGGGCCTCAGGAACTTCTTGAAGTAAAGTTAGTAGAAATACTAACAGCATAATCCCTGAACGACCACAAGTAATCAATGAAAGAATAATGATCCACACTGCATGATTAATTTCCCAGTAGTGTTATCAGATAAGTTAATGATGTTGCAGTGAAATTAAATCACATTGTCCATATCTTGCATTTCTTCCTACATGAGCAAGAAAACAAACAAGCTATTATTAAATAGGAATAGTAATTAAAGTTGTAATGCTTTTAAAGAGTGAAAGTTTCCTGCAAACACTAACTACATATATTAAGGAAAATAATTTTTAAATTCTTTATTATTAAAACCTGGTACTCTAAGGTAACAATCCATCTTAAGAATCTGCCTCAAGAAATAAAAAAAATTTTAAAAAAATTAAAAAAAAAAAAAGAATTGTAGCAAATGTTCCACTATAAAAAAAGAAATATTTCTAATTTCTATAAATTTCAGCTCAAACTGTTGTCTCCTTCTATTTAAACTCAAAATACTTACATTTAAGAAAAAATATGCTACCCTTAAAGACATCTCAGATGGGACAGAAGTGTACAGTATCTCAGCATAAGTAGGATGAAGAGAGTTCAAGTGAAAGTATGCTATACTACAGAACTTTTTGTACTATTTGAAAATCACTCAACATTTTCATGCAGTAATTGCTGATCATAAGTGATAAGTAAAACCACCATAAAAAGCTAAAAAGGGATCCTTACCAATATATTCTTATAAGCCGATAAAATTTTTAAATTTATTTTGCCTTCTACAGCACAAGCAGTTTTAGAAGTTAATTTCTCTATTTATATTATTTTGTTTTGTTTTTCCAACTGATACTAAGCCACTAGGTTAATTTTAATGCTTTAACTCACTGAAGAGATTAAAGCAACAGCACAAGCAAAGATCAGCTTTTTCATCAGTAACAGAAACATGAAACATTTTTATGTAGTAATTTGGTAATTAACAAATTCTTCTAATTCTTTGTATATTACATAAAAAAAAAAAAAAAAGAAAAAAAAAAAAAGGAAAAAAATCCCACAAAAGATAAATATGAAATTCATCATCCATAAAGCTCCCACTACTTCCCTGCAATTAAAGACTCACTGAAAAAAAAAATAAAAAAAAAAACCTAAAAAAACCAAAAAAACAACAACAACAACAACAACAAAACCACACTTTTCCACTTTCCTTTGAAAAACAAGATCTTTGCTACCATTTCTCTAACATCTGTTTTTCAACTCAGCTGCAGAATACACGAAAACTCTCAGGACATGCAAAATCTCCAAAGCTACAGTCCCAAAGTTATGGTATCACAAAATATTTTATCCCCACAGGAATTATGACAGTGATGGATGCCCTCCTATTTTGCTGTAAAATATTTCTAAAGATCCTTGCTCTGAGAATTCATATATGGTTAATGTAAATATACCATTAATATATAAACCAGGAACAGATCCCTTAGTTCAGGACAATATACCTGCTCATGTATAAATCAAGTCCAGTCGCAACTTTATCTTCCTGTACAGCAGTGAGCATAAACAAGTTACTGTTATTATCAGGCAAGCAAAATGGTATTGTCAGTCAGACACAGAAGTATGAACAAAAACAAATTACTTGAAAACAACCAATTTAATTTATATGTAAGTTGGATCAAGGCCAAACGCATAGCAGAATGAAGGAGTGAAATATGTTTTCAGGTAGTTCTCTCTTGCTGCATTTTAAATAAGATTTACTTCCATGGAAGAGCAGCTGATATGTGCACAGCTCTCTAACTCACAATATTGAAACAATCCCAGTAAAGAAGAGTAATTGCCTCTTGTACACAAATGGTTCTCTGTATGCCTGTATGGTCTTTTAGTGTTCTGGGAGAAACTAGTTGAAGTGTCATAAAAAACCCCTCCATGATATTATAAATGTTGAATAGGCAAAATGAATAGATGCAGAGTGCACAGAATAGTACAACTCATAAGTATTATGTCATCCCTTTACATTTTTTACTGAATAGGCAGTGCATGATGCATACAGTATAACAGTCAATTACGGGCTAAGTGAGCTACACAGATAAGGAGCTACAACCCATCAGCATATGTTTTAAATAGAAGGATAACATTTCTCTTTCACTCATTATTGCCTTAATTTTCTGTTTGGATTTCGCTCTCATCATTTTTTAAAGTTAGTAAAACATAGAAGTAACACCTCCATTTTGATTACAATGATGCAAACTTTTAAATCAACATGGGCTACCTGGTAAGCAGTAGAAAAATTATTAGCTTTTTTTAATCTGATTTTATCGATTAAATTCTGTGCATTTTCTAACAAACAAAGTTTAGCAGTTCAACAAAACGCCTGCTGTAACTCCAGGCAGCAGAAAATAAGCTGCCTCTGAGAAGAAATTTATTAAACCTGTCCATCCCCACCGAGACTCACTCTGAACTCAGAATTACACAGCATGCATGCCATACCCAGAAGATCATGATTTTCCTTTCAGTCAGATACTTCCTGCTGCTAGTGAGACTTAAGCTGTAATGGTTAAATGGTTCTGCTTGAGAATTATTGCACTGCCATAGTTACAAGGTAAAATACATGTTAGTCTCAGAGAGCTAAAAAAAAAAAAAAAATAAAAATTGGTGGTCTGAGAAAAAAAATTACCTCTCTATTTGGAATTTTATATATATGAGACCTTTTTCACTTATGCATGCTACATGTCTCTAAAGTTTAACTTTAGCAACTCAAACAGCACAATTGTGACCTACTTCACCTGCAGTTGCACCGAATGTGGTCCCAGTTTGTAACATATCAATGTTATCTACCAAAGAGATCACAAGAATTTTTTCAGACATGAGTTCATGAGTAAAGCAACTCTCTTAAAATAAAAAGAAGACGAAATTGTGTTTTTCTTAAGAGAAACCATGCAAACTTGAATGTCTGACAGAAAACATTCATTCATTATAACTACTGCGATTGCATGCTGTTTACATGTTAGTGCTTCCAACATAAGAGAAAAGATGACAGCTATTTTAAAACCTAGAACTGAGTCAGGTCCCCACTTGGATTTTCTTCCAATGAAGGCACAAGAATAAAAGGGTAACTCTTGAATAAAATCCAAGGTATCCTTTCTAATGAGAGAGTTGAAAGGTCTTCACTCTTGTACTGTATAATAATGTACATGCTGTACATGGCAGGACATGCTCGATTGTGTAATTTTCAGGAATATGCTAAGGTTACTAAAGGAAGGATGGACAGAAAGGGCACAAATTTATTGTTGTAGACATCTCCCATCCCCTCCTTGAATGAATAAGTAGAACACTGGGATTGTTAGCAACCAGAACCTTAGAAGCAAATCCCATGTATGTGGAGGCATTACTCAGAATACCAAGCAATATCCTCAGTAATAAGAATTTATGTAATTGAGTACTCAAAAGAGTAAACAGTCTTTACCCAGTGACTAGAAATGTAACAGTCAGAAAACAGTTACTAAAATGAAAAATAAGACAGAAAGGTATTCCTTGAGGAGATAATCCATGGCTCACACACAGTCAGTCAGTCACGTGCCTGGGAGCTTTCAGTTACACGTAAGGGGATCTAACATTTGTTAAGAAATTAACATGAATTTTGCAGGCTATCCCAATCAAATATCTAAAAATATTCTCTCCTTATAGGGTACAGAATGTCTAACCATTTTTTCTTATTATAGAAAATGACTATAATGTATTTAATACATAGCTTCTATTCAGTCTTCAGGTATAGTGCTACATAGAGCAGAGACAGACACATTTTACTTGCCTAGTACCCTTTCAGAAACTTATCTGTTCACAATGTGCAATTACATTTCTTCTCCTCCACAGTATCTCAAATTTCTTATGCTATTTCCCAGAACTGTTATGAACATTAGTCATCTACTATTTTTGCCAAGCACTTTGTTTGGCTACATTTTCTGTTTTCTTCTTTTTATATTCTCTTGCGTTTTTATTTAAAGTAAATAGTGCAAAAGATTGAGGCAAAATATGAGACAAGGCAAAATGTAGTAGAACAGTTTCTAACCCTACTGATAGCTGCAAGACTCTTCATAAAAGGTCTCTACTTTTCCCTATTGCAGTCTGCCAGAATTTGTAGGTACAAGACAGAAATTTCGAGAGGAACTCAACTGAAAAGCATGCTGATTCAGATTTTATTTTCACTTTCTAAGATGTTTCCTCAGATTTGGAAAAGTTATGAAAAAAAACATAACAGATTTTAGCATACAACTCCAACTTTCTTATTGATTTAGAAAGGAGCCTAATGAAGTTATGGTGCCTTATAAATGTTAAGAATTTTTAAAATATTAATGAGATTTGAAATGTCTTTCAAAAAGTGCTTCTCTTCAAAGGGCACCTGAAAATATAGCATTCTAACTGGAAAAATAATATTTTCCCTTTTCACTAAAAAAAAAGTTGGATGATTGCAACAGTTTCAGAGAAATTTTATAAACTGATGAGACAATAGAGATGTTATCATTGCAATTCCTTTTAAGACTGAAGTACATTATAGAAAGATTCAGAGGTTTATTATAGCTAAACACAATTTTATACACATTTATATCCTGATTTATATAATGCATGAAGGCTTCATGCAGAGCAAAAGTTCTTGTACTTTTGACAATAAAAATCATTTAGCCATATATCATCACATGACTTCAAAGCAGATTAACACACAACCTGTAACTCAATGTGTACTGTCACTTTAAAATGTCTTTGATTAGCAAGCATATGGAAAGCTAAGATAAACTACTTTCATATGCAGAAATCTGAATCCATTGTAAATAAAACGTAACTTTTTTCCTGTTCATAAATATATATTCAATAGAAGATCCAATGAGGAGAAAAAGCACTCCTGGAAGTTAGTAATCAGCCTAACTAGAAGTCTGAGCATCTAAAAAAAACAAAACAAAAAAAACAAACAAACAAACAAAAACAAAACAAAAAAACAACAACAAAAACAACAACAACAAAAAAAAACCACCAACACTTCTTAAAATCAGTTCAAAAAAATTCTAGTCTGAATGATGCAAGGAACATTTCACTGGAGTGCGTTGTTTCCACCAAAAGTCATCACAACTGCTGTGCCCAGAGACCTGGCAAAGGTAAGACACTGGATGACTTCCAAGAATGACCAGCTGAAGTAAACAGAAAAGTTGGTTAGTCTCTATATTAGGCACATCAGATATGTACAGGGCACGTTCTCATCAAAAAAATTTCAGAAAGTATCCATATAGAAAATGTGATTTTAAAAAGATATGTTGGCATGTTGTAATTCTGGGTGCTCAAAGAATCCTTACAAGTACAAAAGTATTTTGGGTGATGACAATGCATTCTAACACACTGCAGTTAAACTGGTTTCTTTTATTCTCTTAAAGTTACTGGAATACTTTAAAGCACTTGTTCACCACATATTACATTTATGGCACTGCAGTATTTCTACAATATTATGCTACTTTGAGTGACACACACATTACCCAAGGATGGAATTTAAGCAAATGGAGAGATTAGTATATTATATGCAGTGTGAAGTTGGTGCCTCACCTGCCGTTCTGAAATGGACAGATTAAAGCAGTGAACTACAATTAATTTCATTCATAATAAAAACTGCATAGAAGAAAACATGTCCCAACTAATTACAAAAACCTATTTAAGCAAATGCATATTTTTGAAGACTCAGAGGTACTGTAACATTTGTGCTATCATTTAAGAACCATTAAGTTCAATTGTGACAGTAACTCTATTAAACATTTTATAGTCTTCTCAGTGCAGGTTTATTTTCCACATCAACTTTTGCTCTTTTACAATATTGTTCTAATAATTCAGTGCCTCACTTCAACAGATTAAGGTTAGCAGGACATTTTTCTGTAAAGAGATAAAAAACAGTTTTCTGGCAAAAAGCCTTCCTCATCTACATGACTTATAAGTCGTTTAAAATAATTTGCTGTCTCTAGGTCTCTCTAACCTTGCAAGGAAAATTTTAAGTGTTTCAGAGGCAAATTTACATGAATGCAATAAAAGTTTCAAATCTTGGATTTGTACTTCCCAAAGTACCTTTTTGCCATTAACTTTTGGGTTTAATGGACAAAAGAAATTAAGCCTTTGTTCTAGCAATTTGAGATAACAGCGTCTCCTTAGAGTTCTTTGGATGAAAATATTCATTAACAAAGTGAAGTCAGAATATGAAGGTGATTTGAAGGCAAGAAGAAGCATGCCTAAGTTTGATCAGTGTGCAGGAAGCATCCCTCCAGTGGGCCCTGGTCAGGACAGGAGCTGATGCAGAATATGTAGCTAACTGTACTACAAGGGCAAAACATTGCTCCTTGGAGCTGAGGACAGACAATGTGGACTCACTTTTGAACTCAGAAAAATGTATGGCTGTCAGAGATCCAGAGCCCACTTCAACAGCTAGAAGCATGTTATTAGGAATTTTGGATCCATGAATTGCCTTTATAAACTCTGTAAACCATATCACTTTTCTGAAACTACAGTTGGTCATAATGTTTAGATTTTTGACCTTTGGTGTCTCTCTTTCTCAAATCTATTTGATAGAAACAGCCTCCAACTACAATCAGGATCTAAATTTTCCCAGAGTTTGGGTTTGTTCAGTTATGCTAATTAATAAAAAGTACTTTTTGTTCAAAACCAAAATAATTTTTAGACTATACATTATGTCATGACATTTGGCTATAAAAATAAACAAGGCTAAGTACCTGTACATCAATGTCTGCACTAGTTCTAGTGGCAGGAAGTATTGAACAAAATATATTTGTCTGTGAAGGAATGCATTTCTGTTCTAAGCTAAATGTTCACATTTGACATATCAGCCTGCTATGATGGTAAATATTATCAAGTGTACCAGGGACAGAGCGGAAAGAGTGGGATCATTTTTGTTGAAAAAGGAATTATGACCAAAAAAAATAATTAACTCTATTATTAAGCGAGTAAACATTGATTTAAGGCAAGTGCAATGCATTAGTAAAGGTAATTAGCACTTTTGAGATGGCTGCCAACAACTCTCCTATATGCAAAGTCTCCAGCTGACAAAATGTGCTTGATGCATGTTAAAAGCTTGATTCACGTTACATGGTAAATTACTAAATACTGGATAATTCTGGCATCCATCTCAAGATAATCCACATTAATCACATGAGAATCATTAATGCTCCATACATTAAAAAAAAAAAAAAAAAAGAATTTCTGTTAAGATAACTTAGCATTACTTGATAATCTTCTCAAGAGTTCATTTCAGTCACTTTATCCTTGCAAATCCTAAAGATGATTTATCGTTTCTTTCTGCCATTTTCAAACACGTCTATTGTGTCTTCCTTCTCTAGACTAGTATTCAGCTTAGTTTTGAAAATTAATCCAATGGAATAACATTATCCTGTGTAAGAAAGTTTTAAGACACGAAAAATAGTTAAGAAAAAATAAGGGTTTTCAAAGGCTGAAGAAGTATGCTGGACCTTAGACTGCAGATTTTTCCATTATGCTCATAAAAGTCACACATTCTTTTTCCC
>VXAU01001949.1:449165-467647 GCA_013399695.1 Formicarius rufipectus | reverse complement strand
AAAAAAAAACACAGTGTCTAGGAAGGAATGATGAAACACCATGAATTTTTTTACCCCTCTCTATCCCCATGAAGGTAAGGAAAAGAGGACAACAAGTTTCTAAATACAGAATAGACACTTTCAAGACAAAAAATTAGAGAAGTTTCTGCATATATAAGGACTTTTTCTCAAGAGTATCTCAAAAATCAATGACTTTTCTCCCAAACACTAATCTCTCCAATAAACTGTGCTTATAAAGACTCTTATGCCCTTAGGCCACAACTAAAACAAAAGTATGTGGTGAGGAAAGAAAGGAATATAAAGACTGAAGAATTTATTTTCCAGATTTCAGCAACTAGTTCTTTCCCCTTCTTTCCTCTAATTAAAAATTCTTATTATATGTTTTTCACTGGGCAGTTGGCACTTCAGTGAAGTAGTTGGAAAATACTTCAGACTTCCCAGAGTGATTTCCCTGTTTTTGTGGGAGGGAGGTGAATGTTTTATTTGAAGTCACAAGGAGATGGTTTCTTAACCGTCCTCACTCTGTTCCATTACATACACACATACCTACAATCCAAATTGCACATTTCATTGAATGGGAGAGCCCTAAGGGTAACTCCAGGTTAATGGCTGTCTGCCAATGGTTTGTTGCTAGCCTGGCACTGAAGCAAAAGATCACTTAACCATGTTGATCAAAAATCCTAAACTTTTCAACTATTATGAATATTAGGAAACCTTTTCATAATACTCTTTTTCATTCCTCTTCTCCTCTCAGTCTTCTTTGTCTAATCTTATTTATATTCCTTTTCCTTATTTCTTTGCTTCTTCATTTATAAAAACCTGCTCTTTCATCACCTGCCCTTTTCTGCTTTTTATTTTTCATTTCTAGTAATTCATCTTCCTGCCTTCCAGCCCTGAGTTCTGCAGGGAGATAAGATATATATGAATATATAGAGGAAAATTTTGGTTTCATTTAAGTTGATAACAGAGCTCTCACTGCCATCAACATAGATGGGGGTTTAGTTCTGTACTGACATTTAATATTAAACTTCCAATAGTTCTCCCCTTTGTTTGATTTTTGATAAATAAATCACTTCAGAAAAGTTAAACTCCACACCCTATGCATGGTGGTAAAAGTTAAACTCATGTCCACATAATCTGTGGATGTAGGAGTTCCAAGACACATTTTTGAATGCACCGTTCATTAGAAATTACATTTTTAAACTTTTGCAGCTGTAATCACTTTTGGACTTGATGATCCTTGTGAGTTCAAACTCAGAATATTCAGTGATTCTGTGAAAGGGATATCCTCTCTCATGTGCTCTCTCCTATCCCTGCATCCAGTTAGATAACAGCAAACTCTCCCTAATTTTAGGCTGCTGAAGTCAGTGCTACATGGAGAGGTCATAACCCAAAAGCCATTAGAAAACTGTTTTCCCTCTTCCTGTATGACCACTCCACTGCTCCAGGTGTCTGTTGGGTTTTTTGTTTGGTTGATTTTTTTCTTTTCCCTTTCAATGTTAAATACCAGTTATCACTCTAGTTACTACATGCTTTTCTTTACAAATGTTTAAACATATTTCACTTTAGAGTCCAATCTCATTAAAATTTAAGTCAAGATGTACTCTCCTCAGCTTTTGAGCTATTCTAGATTCTTGCTGGTAGAACAGTGCAATATTTGAGATTTTCTTTTGCAATGTTAGCAACTGAATTCTTTTAACTATTCTGTGATTTCCCTACTTTTCTTCTGACTAATACCCATAGATGGCATGAAATGCTTATCCTTACAGACTGTTGCTCTCCTCAAACAGCTCTTCCTCATGCACTAAATGTAAGGTAGATTGTAGAAAAAAACTTGGTGAAGCCATATATCAGGATGAAAGTTTTACAGCTTCAGTGTGGCTTACAGATCAATTCCTCTGAGCTGGGCTACCATTAGTAGCTTTTAAGATTGCCAAGAGCTGTGTCATTCACTGCCATTTTGACACATTAATGCATTAATGGTATGTGCAGGCTGACACAACTTCTCTGAAGTACTATTACAGTAATTACTAGGAATCTTCGATATGACATGCAAAGTTAAGAAAGGTGACAAAACAGTATGTAGATACTCATACACTCTAGAAACATTCATTCAACACTGACAGCACATAATTAAAAAACTACAAAAACATTGAGACAAGGATTGTCTGCTATGTACACTGTCAGACAAAACAAGCATGAATGAAAAAGGCAATTATGTGAAAATGATGGCTGGTACTATCAAACAGCTCCATCTCAGTAAAAAGAGGTTAAAAGAATCAGGGTAAAAAGTACTCAGTTTGCTCACTTCAGTTCTTTCACAAAGAAAAATGTTAAAATCTCATTAGTGTTTTGTAAAATGATTCAAATTTGTGAAGCCATTTAGGAGGCAGCAGATGGTAATAATGAAACCTGAGTCTGTGTTTGGAACCTTTGAACAGAAGGTCTTTCTGGATTTCTTCAATTACCACAGATGTATCTCCTAAAATAAATTAGTGAGATCATGGAACATTATCTGGAAAAGAGATCTTTGCCATTACCAGTCATTTTATTCTTTCTCAATCAGGTTTATTTTTCCTAGAATAAGGATTACTCTGAAATACAAATTCAGAATACTGAACATTATTTCCTCCTTTCTTCTAACAAACACTCTTTCATCCCCTACATGTATTGTATCATAAACTGGTTCAGTAGATCAAGTAGCAGTGCCTCATGGTCTGTTGTCTGAGGTGCCCTATAGGAATAATTTCTTGGAAACACCTCTGTGATGTTGTGCAACAGCTGGGATTACTGTGAACGAACAAGCACTTCTGTCTTGAGACTGCACACAGGCGTCCTTGGGATTCTAAAGGCTTCATTGAACATCCAAACATCATGTCTAAGAACTACCATTCTGAGAGATTACATAGTTTCATAAAATTTCTGTAGGTCTTTCCCTCTTGGTATACATGTGAAAAGAAATACACAACTGAATAATGTGAAATCAAAAAATTAAACCTTCTAAAGTCTATTCAATACATTAAAAAGCTACTCAAGAGAGCTGATTTATTTTTGCTTGCATATAAAGAGGTGGAGAGCAGTCTTAAGTGTTACATAAGGTGTATTTTATGTTATTTAAACACATTCTGAACACTTCCCTTCCTGACAAAAACCCAGTTGGAGCAGACTATTACTTCCTCCACATCCTTCTCTGCAAATGACAGGTCAGTGAACAGCCTTTCTTACACTCGTATTTGATACTTGTAGTATAACACTTTTCAGCACAGAAATAGTTAACTCTTTTAAAAAACATATTTTCAAACCACTATACCTAAAGCTAAATTGGTGTTTTGCAAGAACAAGAGCTGATTAAGGACATCAACACTTGGCTGTTAATTGTCTACAGACATAAACTGTTTCTATATTTAGCCAAAGACACATTTTAAATCACTGCAGTTTATTTTATAATCTGAAATGAACAGCAAGAATATGGGTGATATTTTAACTGATTCATAAATATTTAAAAGTCGGCTGATTTTCAATCATATCTTTCTGCAATCTGTTTTCCATAAATACCAAATCTAGCAATAGGTTATTTTCAGTAAAATAGCACAATTATCATTCTACTAGAAAAAAAAAATAAACAGAAAATCTTTAAGACTCAGAAGTTCCTCATCATGATTTATTACCTCAGAATGTACTGATGTATTTCACAAGCATGCTAAAGTTGTATTTCTGTAGCTCCTATTCAGAAACTCTAGTTTCCAGCTTGCCAGTTTGATATATAGTTTTTCATATGCCTCATGTTTTTTGTTGTTGTCATAAGGACAAAGATGATTTTACATCAATATTTATTTTTAGTCTTCCCAGGAAATAATATTTTAACTTCAATAATAAATATATAATATTTAATAAAAAAATCTACTACTTGAAACAAATCCCAGGGGTCCTTTCAGTGGAAATTTTTTTTTTTTTTTTCATTTCTTTTTTTTCACTGTGGCTTTCAGAAATTTTAGGTTCAAATGTTTACTAATTCCATAGACAAGTATTTCCCTGTTAGGAACAATGAGCCAATTAAGCCAAATTTATGCTACATGTCAGCTGTGATATGCTGGGACATTCAAACACTACATATGAATATGCATACATTTATAAAGATAGATGTTTTGTTAGCTATTCCTTTCACCCACCATAACTAGTTGCTTTTGAATAGCCAGACACTTGAAGGAGAAGATGACAACCAGTGATATTTCTCTACCAGTAAAACGTTTTGTAGCTATACCCAATGCACTCAGTTCTCTGATAACACGGAAAGTGGTTCTAATGTAATGCACAATAACAGTATTAACTACTACACTTCACTGAGTGACTCACCTCTATGGAAGGACCAATTTGTAATGCCATCACTAATCTCAAACAAAGCTGCTTTCAAGTAAAATTTAACATTTAGATGTCATAAACACACTTCATTTGCAGGTCCACTGTTCCCTAGAACTAAACTAGCAAAAGTAAAAGCCTGCAAAGTGCTCTTTCCAACAACATTAAAGTATTTAAAATAAAATTCTCTGGATGGCATCATGTGGTGATGACAAAGACTCATATAATGCAGAGCTAGAAATTATATATATATCAAGAGAAACTTAATGGTTGCTGCTCCAAACAAATCAAAGCTTCTCGAAGAAAAAAAAAGGTGTTTTCAGAACAAGTGAAAAACAAGTGGCCAAAATAAGAAAACACTTGGTTACCTCAAATTAAATTGCTTTCTTATGAGACACAGTTGAAGATCCTAAAGTTACTTAATTACATCAGAGTGTTTGGGAGCCATAACAACTTCCTTCTGTATAAAAAATGAAAGACATAAAATGAAAATTATGTATCACAGTACAACATGCAGAATTTACTACATTCTTAACATGGACACCTTTAATGTAAAGACTTAGGCAAAAGCAAATTTAAAGTAAGATTTAAGTTAAAGGAAAGATAATCAAGAAGTGTCATGCTTTGATATTTTTTTAATATTTTTTTTTTTTGGGAAGAAGACAAGAAAATGCTTAAAAATATAGAAGTTTTATCGAAGTTCACTTGAATTACTTGACGTTTGTAAATCTAAAGTGAAAGAAAAGCCTTTGAATTATACAACACTGAAATACAAAAAAATAAACAGAAGCATTTCTCACCTGGAAATGTTCACACATTGTGTCCAGTTAGAAACATGGAATGCCATTCCAGCAAGTCAGATGAGAATAAACAAGTATAGCAACAAATTAAATATTTGCATACATATTTTATACTGTAGTTTATGATCAAAGAGTGCAATGTTAGAGAACATGTGACCCCAAATACCTTACTAGCATAGGAGCCTTTTTCAAGTATGTTTAAAGGAAACAAACAACCTTGCATAGAGATGGATAGTACTGAAAACAACTTTAGAAAACCTAATGTAAAAAGTGTTAATAGATAAATTAACCTGTTCTGCATGAACGAAAACCAGAATTTCAACTTTGCACATTTAAGTAGGATTCAGATGTACCACTTCTGGAGTTAACAGAAGTATTGTTGTTTAGTTTTTTCTCTTTCAACAATAGCAATTTTTTTTAACATGATTTTAAGAACTATATTGTAGTGCACTTTTTCTATAGCACATCATAAATCCTCACAGCAGCCAGCATGCGGGTCAAGCCCTAGACAACTCAATCTGTGAAGGCTAAGATTTATGAACTGCACACAGATAAACATGTTTATTAATTTTCAAATTATGAATTCTGACATCACAGAACATGAACCTTTGACATAAAAATCCATCTATCAGTCGCTAATCTGAAACTGGACCCAAGGAAGTAGAAGGGATGGGTCATTCCATTTCTAGCAATCCTTTCTTTCACAGGAATAAATCTCAAATCAGTACAAACTACTGGGAAAACCTAGAGCCACTAGTAAAGAATTCCCAGGGACAAAAAACAAAAAAAAAAAAGAAAGGAAAAAAAAGTGGGGAAGAAAAGAACAGACTACAGAGTTTCTTTGCCAGTATGCAGTAAACACAAGAACCCTGAGCGATATCTTGTCTCTCTGCAAAGCTTCTTTGCAGGAGCAAGACATTTCTATAATGCCTATTGCAATGCATTCCGCTTTCATAAAGATTTCATATGTAGCAAAATAAACAGAATGACTGAAGCAAAGGCCCAGGGGAAACAAGTAAATAGAGCTCATTTCATATGCGAAAACAATAATGAGGAAAGATCAGTTACTGCAGTTCTAATAACAAACAACAGATGGTTCATAACAGAAACTTAAATAACACTGTTTCAGGTGAGCAATCCGAACCAGGGACTGAAGTATCTCCTCCCACTCCCCTAGATTTTCATTTCACTCTGGAAGCACAAAGAAAGTGCAAGACCACTCTGGTCTTCCCCACAGTATCTTCTGGTTGCACATGGGCGTTGCTGTGGTACAGAATAACTAAAAGGGTCCTCTTTCTCAACCAATACACACTGGGACACTTGGAGCAACATCTCTGCAACAAAAATTGTTCTTGGCACCAAAAGCTAATGAAAACAACTTTCAAAAGGTCTGTGCTGGATACAGTCTACAGGTATAGGTAGCAAATTCATATATATGCACCTTTCCATACGGTCATTTCACTGAAATACATCTCATCAGGATCTGAGAATAGCGGAGTAGTTGCTTCAGACTTATGGCAAAAGCATGACAGTTTGTCACTGTGGGAATCTGAGTTACAGACTCAGCCTTTGACTTTTCTTTTGCCACCCTCCCTCCTCTGCCTACATTTTACCCCATTCCTACAAGACAGGCAATGGTATCTCCCCCAGCCCTCATACTTGATTCATTGTTGATCCCATGCAAATTTAATGTTCAGAACAGTATGTACAGCAATAGATAATTTTTCATATTAGAAAATTAAGAAGTTACAAACTTGAGGTGGATAACAGAGTTTTGTCTTGTTATCTCTAAAAACAGATGAAAAATAGATTAAGTATACACTTAGAAAAAGCAATTCTAAGAATTTTAAAAGTATGTCTCGCAGGTTTCAAGTACCAAAGCCTTGATTCAGTTTGAAATGAATCTAAGTGACCTGAGGAAAAAAAAAACATCATTTGGACTAACAAGTGTCATGCACTATTTCTTTCAAACGCATTGGATTTAAATCATATTATTAAGCAGAGTATTGATTTTTAATGGATATAGGAAGTAAGTGCAAGTTTCATAATCCTCACTCATACATCCTTTAGCTGAAGTGACGAAACAGGAACAGAGTGTTGTTTCTCTGACTATGATATAACTGCAGTAGAGTCAACCACTGAAAGAACTCAGAATTGGCAATCTGCTTACATGTTTGTGTCCACCCACTTTTCACCTTTCCTATCAACATCGTGGCCACAGTAACCTAGTCCTGACTTCTGAGATTCCTGACTCTCTAGTAGTGGAAGCTTTTCTGGTGGAATCGGTTCGTATTAAAATATCTAAAGTCATTAGTAGTTTAGCTTCTTCATGAGCTTCAGTAGTTTATCCTTTAAAGTAAATAAAATGGGGTTACAGGTAATTTTAGTCTCTCAAAATTCATCTGATTTTGCAAAATGGCCTGTACAGCTACATTGGACTTTAATGAACTATTATATCAATCTTTGTCATTATAGCCCAATAGATGGAAGAAATTGAAATCAAGATTCCTAAACAAAGGCTCCAGAATGCCCAGAGTATTTAATTTCATTTAATTTCAGACTTTTAATAACATTTTCTTACTTTCATCTTTGCACATCCTTGATTACAAAGGCATCTATGTGAAATATCATCTTATAGAAAAGCCACAGTTGCTTAAGAATAGAACAATATATCCAAAAGGAAGATAAATGTAAAGATGCATAAACAGGCATGTATAGTATTTCAGAATAGTTTCCTAGCTGTAGTTTGTAATTCACCTGCTATAAAGCAACAGACAAAACTGTGTTCAAATCAATCTGTGATTTCAAATATGAAATACCAGCATGGGAATCTCAGTAAATTACAGAGATATGATTACTGTACAAAATATAAAATAGGTATCTGTATATACAAATGAAATATCAGATATTGAATGTATTGACAAACAATAAAAGACACACACACGTTTGTTTTCTCATGTACCCCAATACAACTACTGAGACAGACATTAACTGATGTGTGTCCACTGCTAATGGAAACCACGAAGCTAACTAAAATTCAGCAGAGATGCAAATTACATCTTTCTGAGCAAAACATCCCCCTGTCCAGAGAAAAACTCGAATGTTACTTCTCTAGGTCACAAAAATGATGTTATGTGACTGAGCAGAGACAAAATAACTCTAGAATGCATTTGAGATACAAGAAATTTGAAATATTTAATAAAATTGCATTCCAAGAAATCCTGTAAAGTACATGGAAATAACCACACAAATTATTGTGCTAAACACCTTTTTTTTTTTTCCACTTACTTTTGTCTAAGGACAGAAATACAATGTTTTCTTTCTTTTAGAGGAAAGCAACCACTAACAGTTGTGAATTAAATGAAAGTTACCTGTCACTTTATTTGTCAAATTGCCACAGAATCAAGCATTTCCAGCAGACCCTAAATATTTGATTACTTTCTAGGCCTCTTTGCAGTGTTGAAGTTCTATTAGATCACAGGTTGCTTATGCTTCTACATGAGAGTAAGACTCCTGCATAGTAGGGAAGATAATTCATAAACCTTATATATATATAAATGGGTCTTTCTAGAGGTCAGGATGAAGAAGTGACAATCCTGTGACAGCAGCCAGGCTACATTAAGTGCTGAGCTACAAAGCATGAGGAAATCAGGGCACATGGAAGAGTCATAGCATGTGTAGAACTGCCACCTACAGAGAAGCAGCTCACAGGGAATTTAGGAACATTCAGAATTAAGCGGTGACATCTGAGCAAACATATTGCAGGACTGGAGTTGCTGCTTTCATTTCAGCAAATCATCTTTAGATACCTCAACCCTTCAGTGGATGCAGCTCTTGGAGATGGATGTGAGGTCTGCTATGATTATCCTGCCTTTGGTAAAAGAGACTCAAGTCCTTTTTAAGGGTTGTTTTTACGAATCTTTTCAAAGATCATTAGCGCTCTTTCTCAGTATTGGACACGACAATTAGACTATTCCAATAGTTAATCAAGCAGTGTAAAATATGTTCACATATAATCCCACTTAGATTCTCATAACAGAGTTTAATTAGGCTTTAAATGACTTGAAACACTTCAGTTGGTTCCTTTCAAAAAAGTAAGAGTCTTCCATTCTGAAATCTTATGTAAGTATGCTTCCTAAAAATGCCACATTTAAAAAAAAAATATTCCCACTGGCAATTGTTTAAAACTTTATATGAAATCAGGGTAATTTTTATTCTGTAGCATTTCAAAAGGTCTATGTATTCTAATTTTTTTTTCCTAACAAAATATTAATGGAAATGTAAGATGAAAGTTGCAACTTAATACCCTGAACATATGTAAAATATCTCTTCTGGTATATATCAATTTTAGTTTGTTGTTGCTCCTACTAAAAACGTTTTCCTGTATGTTCATAAAAGAACAGGATTTGGACTTTAAAAAAAAAAAAAAAAAACCAAAACCAAAAACAAACAAAAAAAATAAAACAAAACAAAAAAAAAACTTTATTTGGAGAAACTCAAAAGCTTCAGATAAAAACATTCAAGTTTTGACATTTCTTCCACTTAGATAAAAGTCTCTTTAATATAATGGGAATTTCTGAGTGAACAGAAGTGGTTCTTTATTAAAAAACTAGATTACATGATTAATGAGATTTCTAAATGTGGAATTAAGAAATTCTAGGTGTAAGAAAATGTCTCTGGATTAGTGAAACTGAAGTTTCTTTAATCTTCTATTCTATATATTGTGTGAAAATTCTACATATTCATGGTACAATAATACCCTTATTAAAAGTGAACTAAAAAACCCCAGCTTATGTTCAAAAAGATAAGTATACAAAGGAAAATATTTTAATCACAGTTTTAGCCTACATACAAACAACACCGTATTCAGAACAGAAAATGCTCCCAATGGACTGTATGCTCTGTTAACTAAATAATACAGATAACCACTTTAATTTCCTCCCTGAAACATATTCCAGTACCTTTTCCCAAACTTAGATGAGTACTCATGATTCCAGTGCCTGTGGAACATAGCACAGTATCACAAAACATCTTTAGAAATGTATAGGCCTGCTCTACAGGCATATGCCAATGTATAGACCAGGACGTAAAGAACGTAACCTTCACTCTACTTTTCTCAGCTGCTGAAAACATTGCCTAACCAATTTCAGGAGTCTCTATGAACTACTGAAGTCATCCAAAAAAGAACCTCTGCTACATACTAGAAGGCATTAAAAGTTTACTGTGGCATTATCAAGACTGTTTTGTACTGTATATAATAGTCAACGAACTGCCAAACACAGATTAAGAACATCTGCCTCTGCATGTGGATGCATATAATGACAGAGGGATGCACAGAGCCTCACATGCCACTCCCTATTTGTCATTTACTTGTACCTAATTACCAATTCTGATATTGCAGAAATCATCAGACATTTGGTAAGTTGAAGACATGACAGCATTATCACATAGAAGCTACAGTTCTGCTAACACCTGTATTACTGGTCTTCAAGAAGCAAACCATTATTTATAACTGAAAAAAACCCAACGTATTAATATTTATGATGCTATAAATGTCCATGAAAACTACTGTAAGTTCCTACTTAGAGAGGTAAAAGAATGATAGTTTGTTAGGAAGTCTAATTGTTTTGCCAAAATCTGTAGAATCCCATGGAATACATATTGCAGTGCCTAAGTCATCAGCCTCATCTTCATCAGTACATCATAAATGTCGCTGTGTAATCTATGTATTCCAGTATGCCAAGATACAGTAAGTTTTCTGTGTCAGAGTAATACTTTGTGAGGAACTATGAATGGACTGAAATATAAATTGCTTCACACTCACTTAAAAGGGTCTGATAATTTTTAAGAACTTCAAAGGATGCCACTGCTCACAGCAGTTTAGAAATTTGGTAGAGAAAATATCCTATGAACAAAAAACTGCATTTTCTCTACCAGATTAAATATGAGTCACGCATAGCCAAGGAGAGGCTATTATAAAACACCAACCTTGCCAATGATTTGTACTTCTGTTACAGTTTTGACCAGTCTGTTAAGCTGCCCCACGAATATAATCATTCTTAAAATGTTTCCTCTGAGCACTGAATAGAAATAGTATCATAATAGAGACACTGCTGAAAAGAAGCCAAACAAATTTTGGTAACTAAACACCAAATCTATCTCTGGAAGCTGAAGATTCAATGCTCCATATGACCACCTCTTAAGTATGAAAAACCAAAACAGCACCTCATGCTAACTTCTAAAGGATATTCAGATGTCAACCTCTATTTGCCACACTTCTCGTCCTCTGACATGTGAATACATTTGATGTATTATTATCTAATAGAACTGCTATCCAAAAAGACATCTCCAACACACTGTGCGTGGCACAGTCACTTCATTAAATGAAACAAAACATTTTTAAAATTATGATTTATAGGTACTATTTCATTAAAGTTTGGTCAAGATGCCCCATTGTATACAGGTTCTCCACAGCTGCTAGGACAGCAGTCAACCTCTGTCATCTGAAGAAAAAAAAAAAAAAATAAAAAAAAAGCTTGAGATTTGAAACAAAAACACAAATGTGTAAGTGGAGTACCAAAATAATGACCCAGACTGTCAGAGAGAAAATAAATCTGACAGCTTAGAAAAAACTCTGACAAAGATTTGAATTTGATTACTACAGTTTTTAAGTATTTGTTTGAAAATTATACATATAAAACACGCATAATTCTCCTAGAACTGATGATTAAAAATCTTTTAAAATAAAAATACAGCTATGGAAAAAAAGAAACACAAAATATACCCATATTATTTACTCTCACAAATTACATTTTTTTATAATAAGCTGGCTATCATTATAAATGCTTCATGTAACAACTGCACAAACCTCACCAAGCTAAACCATGAGAATATCCAGATCAAAAAATAACAAAGAATATTATTTATTCTATTTTAATAATTAATGTGTTAGAGGAAAATAATTAGAAATATTTTAAAAGTTATTTAAAACCATAAAATTAAGGACTGATTACAACCAATAGCTGATATTTACACAAACAGCTCTGACTGCAGAACGGTATCCTGATTAACAGTATCAGATTTTGTATGACTTGCTACTAATCTGGTCAAATTTCATACTGAAAATCATCTACAGATACTAAGCACAGAACGTGAAGACCAATTAGAGATTTTCTTTTCAGAATTTAATCCTACTATCCAGGAAAAAACTGTTCTGCTGTAACAAAGTGTAAAAGCTAGCAAGCCAGTTAAGTAACAGAACTAAACTTAATAGCTTATATCAAATGAATAGATATTTTTTAATAAATGGAAACTGTGTCTATAAAGTGATACATAGGGAGGGAAATGAAGACTGTAATTGCCATAATACAGCACATCAGTGGTCTGTCTAGTTCAGCATTTTGTCTTCAGAAACCTGCATAAAGCCTGCTTAATGAAGCAAACTGAACATGCATAAATCATCAGCTGCCTTCAGCAAATGCATCATGAACTCAGAGTTAACTTTGCACCAAAAGGATTTAATAAGGGTGTACATAGACCAATCAAACCAGTTAGAGAAGAAAAAAAGAAAAAAAAACCATGATCAAATCTGCTATTATCTATACTGCAAATCTTATATTGGGGGGAAGGGGGGGGATGTTTGCCCCCCCCCTCCTCCTTTTTTTTTTTTTTGGGGGTTTTTCGGGGGTGGTTTTTTTGGTTTTTTTTTTTTTTTGGTGAGGCAAACAGGGACAGAAGTGCATTCCCTACCACTCCTTGGTATTCAGGTTGGATCTCTTGATGTGTAATAAGATGTATTTTGTCAGCCTATATTTTAAAACCTTGTCTTGTGATAATTTAGAAATGTAATTAATTACTTTCTGTTTTCTTATGAATATTTCTTATTTCCATACCAGTAATTCAACAACTCGTCTGTTCCAGTCCCTTATGAACACACACATTCCTACTTTAAAAAACAGAAGGAATAATTTATGAATTAACATGCAGTTAATGAATTATAATAAAAATCATATTGTAAAAAATTACTACAGGCAAAGACGGCAAAAAGAGGCAAGATCCAATTAACATGTTGGTTTCCAGTGGCAGAAAAGCCAGAGGGAAAAACCACAGTATTATAGGGATAGAAAGTTCAGTTTGAGTCTGAAACTGGTCTATAAGGTCAGAATGACAGGGAGCAGCAGAACAGTAAGATGATTCATCAGAAGATCATTTTAAGATGGCACTAAACGAATCCAAGCAAAAGATGGCATGATCAAGGCACGTGCCCTGTCCTTCCTGAACCTCACATCCCTGGGAGCCTGGCACTGAAAGCTACACTGAACCTTTCAGAGTTGCCACCTTCTAGCCAAGATCCAATGTGTGTTCACTTCTGACTTGGGGATGTTCTTCACTTTGTGAATAATTGTTCAATTATTTTACACAATCATTTTGAATAGAAGCATCTACTTTGGTTTCAGTGTCCTAAGAGCAGATAAGGAAAAAATCTGGTTGAGTGACAGAAATCTCAATGTTATGCCATGCACTTAATGACTGTCATGCTTCCTCATATATATACCCTGACCTCTTAGCAGTATCTCCTCTGCTCTGATTGTCACTCAGTTGACCTTGCATTATGTTATCACGACCATTCAGTTGCACAAACAGCTCATAAAAGGAGGCCATGGGCCTCCTCAGACCTATTTAGAAACTCTCTGGTGAATAATTTGTCCCAGCTGGGGGTACTGCCCTGCTGCATGGGAAGGCAGCATCCTTAACTCATGGACAGCTGAATTTTGATGTGATATTATAAGATGAACTAAATGGGTTCTTTGTTGATATACCAGAAAGTCAGGAAGGAAAACCGATCTATTTTTTTTCAAACAGATACTTCCATCACTAGAAAATGCCTGTACAGTACCTTCTCAAAGCAAAGTAGGTTTCATTCTCAAAAGAAAAACAAATTAGGGTTCTACAGTGAGTAGTATCCAGTTACTCATATGACTACTGGGTCAAAATACATGAAAAATACAAGATCCATAGTAAAAATTTTATTATTTTCTTTTATTCAGACCTAATTTCAACTGCATACTCATATGACAGAAGTCTCTGTTTGAAATTGGAGTGATATACCACTGTTAATATGCTACTAAGAATTTTCCTACAAAAGACTTTTTGTATTACAGTTTCCCAGTCCACCTCCTAGAAAAAATGCTTTATGTCATTTCTGGCTGGGTTGTTCTTTGGTTCTTTCCCTCTCCTCTCTGGATCTTCCACTTACAGAAAGATATTTAAAAAATTATATCAGAAAAGTACTGTTTATTACTCTGATTGCAGTTACCAATTAACAAGTAGTGCTGGACTTCAAAGTGTTCTCAAGTGCAGTAAACTATGTGATCTGCCTTATTCTAACACTTCTCTATACCCATTAAATTCCAGAAATCCTTTATTGTAAGGATCCCATAAAGAGGATAACTGATTTTTTTGTAAATGAACCACTGCTTTGGTAACAGTAGGAATACCAAACTTCAACTTCATTATTAAAGGAAATTCATTAACAATGCCTATGTATGTTCTCAGTATGTTAAACATCTACTGAATCCACTCAGAATAGCTTAAGGAATGAGGTTGTTAAACTAAACATTTTAAAAACCAAATTTTCTTCCCCTTCTGTGCCTTCAGATGTACTAAGCATAAGTACTGGTACTGCCTGCACCAAAGGGAGGCCACAAATGAATTGTGGTTCCACTGTCATTTACTGTTCAGAAGGACTCACCAAAGGAAAAGTACTTTTTCTTTCTTACTCAAAGTGGGAAAGAGGAGGACATGATCTGCATTTGAGACCTCATGACCAGTTTAGTGCCTAGGACTAGTGATCTTTAATGCAGAAGTTGCAAAGCCCATGCATGTTTTGCTTTATGGTCTTGCTCTCTGGTGTCTCTCATTTTTCAAAACTACAAAATGTGTAAGACTATCATTATGTTAACAGGAAAGCCATCACTGGCTCATGATAACAATTTGGATAGGTTCAAAGAACAAACATGTAAGATGATGCTTATATGACAGGAAATTTCCTTCAAGGCACAGACAAACAAAGCCGGTCTTATAAGGAATGGTGAAGTTACATGGCTTGACTCCACTAGTGCAAAAAATTAACCACACTGAATGTGATCTTGTTCATCATAATGAGTTTCATCTAATTTTAGTCTTCAGAAATCTCCATTTATCTAACTTACAAAGAATATGTTAAACAAAAGCACTTCACAATATTTGTGCAATTTACATCAAATGCACTAGAGAAAATTACCTAATACAATTTTCTAAACCATTTACTATTATGAACTAGGAACTAAATGAGAAAATTACATTTTATGATTTGTAGGCTATTGGAAACACTCTACACCTGAATTCACACAATCTGCATTACTCTGATTTTTCTCTCAGTGGTAGAAGGCCTTAGTAAATCAGAGAACAAGAAATAATAGTCTACAAATGAAACAAAAAAAATAGGTCAAGTCCTTCTGAATCTGCATGAGCAAGACTGCTTTTGGTCTCTCCTCAGTCTCTGACACCTGAGCTAGGGCACTCACTTCTCACTTCAGCTTGGTTTATTTCCAAAGCAAACAGAAGACAGAAGTGATGAAACAACGGTTAATTTTTTTTCAAAAACCAAACATACATGTGGACCAACATCTGGAGATATCATTAGCATTTTTGTTAATTGATATTTTGCACAAAAATGTCACAAATATGATTGAGTCAACTCCCCTCCACACAAAATATTGATTTAAAAAAGAAGAATCTGGATAACCACAAGTAAAGAAAGAAGGTTTAAATCCAGAAGTATTGGTTAACTTATTGTTCTATTCTGTGGAAAATTGCAGACCTAGAAATTTTCCCAAGGATTCTCTCTTCTGTTACTCAGTAGCTATTAAAGAAAAATTACAAGTCTACAAAATTCTCACTACAGTACACAGGTTTTGTATGTAGCCAGACAGAGATAAAAAGTGGGAAATTCCCTTGAGAAAGGATGAACGTGCACTTTGAAATGCAAAAATGAATATGTTGACATTTTCTGGAAAATCAGCTCCGAAATGTTGAGATTAATAGTTTTGCATCACACTTTTCAGAAATTCAAGCAGATGCAGTAAAAATAACTGTAAAATCTTCAAAATACATAAACTTTTTCAGAGGCAGTCTTTGGAAGTCTATTAAAGAAGATTATACTAATAGATCTTCTTGTTCTGTAGAAAATTAATTTAAAAAATAACATTCATTACATATAAAACTCACAGGGAACAATTTTACAGTATTAAAGCAGTCTTTAAAATATTTAAACTACTAAAGGGAAAACTTTAAGATCAAAAATTGAGAAATTCAGAGTTAATATAATTTATATTTTGGCATAAATCTGTAGTCTGCAGTGTCTAATATGCAGGCTTTCTACTTTAATATTCTGTTCCTTAAGAGCAGGAATGAGTTTCTGTTCAATAACCAAAAAGGAGCATATGGTATTTCCAGAAACTACAGAATTGTACAAATACCAAAATGAACAGCTTTCTTCTATTAACTACTTTGGGGGGGGGAATAACTAGTTAAATGAGATGATAGACAAGTTTAACTATAAAATGTCAAATAAATGCTTGATTCAGAATCCAATCTATACACCAGCATGAACTAAGGTCAATTCGACATAGGCTACTCTGCAAACAACAATCCATTACAGTCATCAACATTTTTTAATTGTAGAAACAAATTTTTGAAAACTTGTGAATTTAGTTTTAATCTAACATTATTAGATCAAATATGGTGTAGCCAAATTGCTGACTGATATCTCAGACTAGGAACCTGAAATGTGTTACAGATATGACATTCACTTAGACAGCAATGACTACTTTCCTTCTTCCAATATCCCATAAAGATTTTTAAAACCTTTAGCATGTCAGAAAAATTGAAAAACACTAAATTAGCTGTATCTCAGCTAAAGAAAATAGATCTTCTGGTTTAGGGATTTACAGAAATCTCTGGGAAGAGAGAGGTACTGAAAAGTGGTACTGAAGAGAGCAGTACTGAAAAGAACAAGGCAAAATTGCATAACATAATTCTATATATCAGGTCAAGAGAAAATAGAGGCCACTGAACTTCTTTTTTTTTCCTAAAATGAGACCTATTGAGAGAAAAACAGTTGCTAAATCATGTCGGGCAACAAAGATAACAAATAAATACTGCAGACTTCACCTTTTTCCTGGATAGGAAGATTAACAGTTCTGCAGTTAGATTTTTCTCTCTCTTTTATAGGATCTGGATCTAATAAAAAAGTTAAATCTCTCCAGGGATTTGGAGAACTTGTATATAAATTGTGAAAAGAAAATAAAGCTCCCTAACTATGCAGCTATAATACTGATTATCCATGGCAGGCATTCTAGCAGTCCAGTACAGCAGAAAGAATACACATCAAAGTCATACAGGACTATAAGTGAGGTTTATGTTAAAATACAGTGAAACTGCAGAGACCTTCTTAGTCCTTCTAACCTTTAAGTGGCATCTTTGCAGAAATACTAGGACAGTAACAAGAAAAAGTGTGACTAACAAAACTTTCTGTGGCTATAGCAATTAGTATTCTCCATAGCAACCCAGTACACATTTGCTATAAAATCTTGACACAACAAAAAAAACAGGCTACTTCATTGTTCCTCCCTATCTTAAACTCCTAAATACTGAAGGTAGAAAAACCACATAGCTGTCAGAAGAGTTTTTATCCAAGAATTCTGATACAACCAATACTAAACTTGAGATTCAATTAAAAACTCTAGATCTTAAAAAGATATTCAAAAGCTAAAGTAAGTTATACTACTTAATATTTTTTTACTGTGTATGAATAAGAGAACAAATGTTACAATACCAACACATTTAGTAAGGTTGTAGTAGCAAGGGAAGCAAGTGTGCAAAAGTTTGAGGTAAAACCACATTTAACTAGCCAAGAGCAATGAAAGGAACTTTATTAAAATGAGTTTAACATTGCGAGTTATTAAAAAACTCTAGATAAAATCAGCAGGCAATTGTTCTCTATTGGCACACTTTTTTTTTGCTGAAATATTTTACTTTGGCACTTTTATACTGATTTTTTAAAAACTCTAACAAAGTATGTATTTAAACACTTTCATTTACATTTTAAACATCTAGAAATTGCCACATTAATCACTCCAAGTTTTGAAAGGAAATTAACAAGCTAGCTAAAGAACTAATTATGGCTATTTCCCACTAATAAAAAGTAGCATTTCCCACATGTGCAATATACTACGACCAAGAGTCTCAATACTTTAAGATGCCTGAGGGTCAAACTCTGCAGAG
>VXAU01001949.1:438316-449148 GCA_013399695.1 Formicarius rufipectus | reverse complement strand
ATAGGACTCTAAAAGATGACTGATGTCTCGAGTCGGCTGTGCCATAAATTCCTCTCCTATCTTGTTCACAGAAGGTTGCCCTGGTTCAAAACTCTTGAAGTCTACCTACAGACTTCTCAGATCACAGACTGGAAAACCTCAGGCACAGATATTTGTATTGAACTGGGAGCTGTCTTGGACAGTCTGTAAACTGCACAGACTAAATAACTTTTCCTGAAGAAAGTTGGAGAGCAGAAGGAGGATGTCAAAGTTTGCACCCTTCAACCCTTGCAAGAGAAAGAATTTTTATGAAAATACAGTGCAAACAACCACATCACACAGAACCAGGGGAAGAAATTTACAATCAGTAATCATATCTTACCAATTTAAAAACAAATTATCATGCTTTGGAGGGAAATATTTAGTCAGAAGTGACCAGGGAATACATACGCATCTTTTTTGCAAAAACAATACTGTCTGCTTTAATCACAGTCAGAGGTTCTGGGTTCAAAAATCTAAGGACAAATTACTTGGTTGTTTTGGGGTTTTTTTACCTCTCCTGAGAAACAGATCACAAAAACCTGTCCTAGGCAAATACTGTCAAATATGAGGCCAAGGCATAGACTCTGAATATTACAATGTTATTGGAGACAGTTACACTTTATCTTCTCCAGGATATGACCTTTATCAATACCATACAAATATCAACACCAAATACAATACCAAATACCAATTGTATACTGTCAAATTCAGAAGTTAATGAAGCAGTCTAGCCTTCTAAAGATTTAGAGATGTAGTCTCCCTTGAGAAACCATGTCAAGTTCTCTGTCCCCCCTTGTGCTGAGTGACTCATTGGAAGATTATGATTGGGAGCTTTGGAAATCCACATGCTATTTTATTTCTAATCTGATTTTTAAAATGGTTTTCAGGAAGCTTTCCCAAGCTTCTATATTTAGCTCTGTACTTTGAGAGAAGGACATGAAGAAGGAAGTATCCCAGTTCTATACAAAGAGTACGACCACCATTATTGCCTGGAAAGAATCTCTCACTAGGAGATTAAACAATTAACATATTCTCCAAGTGTATTGTTGTCCTGAAAACACTGCGTGAGGTAGAGAACCTCTGCTGTCAGTGTAGTAAGACACTTCTACACACGTGCGCCTTCAGACTGCACATCAGTTGGACAGATGAGTTCATAATTCTTACAAATCCTTTTCTTTCCTATTATTTCTGTACTCTTCCCAGTTATGGATTTATTATTCTTTAAATGCTACTATAAAATAACACGCACATATAAACCTGTGGTACACTGTGCACTAGAATTTATATACATAATCATAGCTTTTTTTCCTATGAATCTGAATAATTTGCCATGGTCCATTATGCTGAAGTATCACAGCTGAAATTCCCAATCAAAAATCTAAATATCCTGAAGTTTAAACTCCTTGAATAGCAACTACAGCTGATACAGGTATGTGAATTTCCAAAGTGTCCAATGTCCATACATTCCATGGTAATAGAAAAACAGTTGCCTGTTTATCCATTTAAAATATTTCCTTCAGTAGTTAAATTAATTCAAAATAATCCCTATGATAAAATTCATGAAGTCATTTCAAGCCTAAAACACCAACTTCTTTGTATTCAGGTTTTTCATTGGAATGCACCAAACCAGATACGCAAGTTTCGGGGAGAAAAAAAAAAAAAATAAATTCTTACAGAAAAGGAACACCTCTTTTATTTTTTTTTCTTTCCCCCCCACCCAAGGTGGCACAAACCTAGATATGAAACAGTACTTTTTGGTTTAATAGAGTTTAGCATTAACTCAGTTTCCCTATACTGATTCCTATTACATTTTCAATACAAACATTCATTTACTTCTATATCAGAATGAGGAACTGATTCTGTGAGATATTAACCCTGGCTAAATGGCTAGACTTTCACTGCATATGCAGAAAATATTAATCTGTTTTCCAGTTTTTGTGGTACTTCACTACATGTGTCACCAAAGACTTCACATCAAAATAAAATGTTATTATATGACGATATTATGACTTCATTGCTTTTACAGAACATAAATACGATAATGTTCATATACGGAAAAGATGTTGTGATAAATTCTAAGCACATAAGTGTATATTGAGTACATATATCAAGTGTCATGTAAATTATATAAAAACATATTAACTAAAACTTGACAAATGCATGACTAAAACATATTTTGTAATTAAGACTAGAGCATTTTCAAGAATTTAGTTACTTAATTTCTCAAGATCCAAATACAACAAAGCACTCCAAGGCAAAAATGGCGCCTAGAAGTGAAACCACTATTGATTGCCTCAAAATTGCTCCCATGTTTAAAGATAACTATGTGCTTAAGTGCTTTGCTGGGTCACAGCCCAACTGGCCAAAAGTGCCTCCATCAATCATGTTATGAAAGCAATTACTACAGGTTTAGCTTCATTAACTTGGAATCTGAGAAAAACCAAGATTCTACAGGAAGCATTCGGTAACCATCCCAAGGACATCCCACACTATGCACTGTCTCCTCTTCGTATACATCTACCTAATCTAGCAAGAAGCACAATTATTTTAGGTTTGCAATGTAAGTACAATACTTTTCAGCAGGGATACAAAACCATAGATCAGTATCGGAGCAGCAATACATTACACCTCAGTGGTTACCTGATGTCATGGACCACACTGAAAGATGTGGTCCATGAATAAAACCCAAAATACTTCTGAATTACCCAGTGGAGAGTTTTATTTCCAATCTAATAAAACCATTAAAATCTGTGAAGACTGTTCCTTAGTTTTCATAGCCTACATATGTAAAAATCATTGTTTATATATACAATTGTTTATTTAAAAAAAAAATCCTGTTTTGTTCCTAGTTAGATGCTTTCACAACTTATGTTTAGATAGTCTGTATTTCTTAAGAAGAAATTTTTCAGAGTATAAAATAACATCAACTCATTCAAAAGAAGAAATTTTTCAGAGTGTAAAATGACACGAACTCATTCAATTCTGAATGGAATTTTAATTTCTTCTAAAAATAACCCAAAACTCTTCGAATACAATTTAAAGAAAGACCCAACACACACAAACACTGAAAATAAGAAGTAATTCTTATAGAGAAAAATTAGACTTTTGCACAGCTGTATAAAAGATTCAAATAGAATAGATTGTTGTTCAATCAGTAACATGACAGCAAAATTTAATATATATGTCCACACTTGACAAATCATAGCTTCTGACACTGATTCCACTCATTCAAAATGTTTTAGCACGCATGTTTTTAGAGAGGGGGAAGAAAAAAAGTTATTAGACAATCACTGTACTGTCTTCCTAAGGGAGTAACTACGAACATTTTTTCTTTTCTAACTAATATATATTCATCAGCTGTAAATTAAAATAATTTTCCAGCATTGACAATGGGTCATTTGATCATAATCAATAACAATAATGGTCTCTCAAGCAACACTAGAAAGACCTGAACTTTGCTGATGTTAATGCTCCTATCACATTCAATTAACACTAAGTGCCACCACATCTAAATTCTCGGTGTAAGGAGAAGGTCTAGAGTAAGATGCACAGACACAGGCTTGATAATTGCTCTGTGGAAAAGTGGACATTTCAAAGTGTGATTCAGCACAGGCCACTGACAGGGAAGAAGGCATTAAGTCAGCTGATAGGAAGCTAAAAGCCACAAATTAGGTACACGCACAAGAGGGTAACAGTATTTCCTGCAATTTAGTGCCTCAAGCATGCCTTTACAAATAATTTTTAAGCAGAGATTACAAACCCAGGATTTCCTTCCACAAGGCAGTGCTCTTGTACAATGTCCCAACCACTTAGTTTATATCTCATTAATCTGGTATTCTTCTCAGCACAGTGGTATATTTTAATAGTCTCCCTTCCCCATCTTGCCTTTCTTTGGTATTAGGAAGTTAGGAGCTTGTAGGTAGATGCTTTCTGTAACCTTCATACTACCACATTAAAGGCAATCTAAATCCTCCCTGCACCTACTCCCCTCATGTCTAGCAAGACTGTGTACATCCCACTGGTAATCTCACTGTTAGAAACTTCTATTTCAGCTCGAGGTATCTAAATATAGAGATTTTTCTTTTCAATAAGTTAAAAAGACAACAGCTTTCTGTTCCTTTGTCTTACCTGAAAAATAAACAGAGGAAGAGTTAGCAACTGAACTGATAGCAACTTAAATATGTGATGCTAGGCTATTCTTACAAAAAAGTAATGGACCAGACTGTTGTTATGCCTAGTACTTTCTGATACAAAGTTGAGAATCAAACCAATCTCGTTGAACAGCTGCCACTACTGTTTGCCACAAAGGACATGAATGTTTCCTTTTAACAGTCCTGGACATATTTGACCTACCAAGATGAATGGAAAGGTATAGAAAGGAGATGGATATTAGCTGTCCTCTCAGAACATGTCCACAACAGCCCCAAAGCTCAGTCCGTTCTTCCTTGGAAACACTTTCTCTCCTTCACTGCCAGTATTACTAATGCGGTGCTGTAAAGGCTTGCAACAACATCCTTATGAGACTGCAGATTGCTCAAGATGAATGCAGATACATTTACTAATGAAGCACTTAGAAATAAGAGCAATGTGAAACACAGGGAAACAGGATTCTGAACAATGTAAAGGTCACTTGCCTTACACATTTCCTAAACCAGAATTTCTCAAATCAACTTTGCTAAAACGAGAAGTAGCCTTTCATGCATCCAGCAACAGAGCACAGCTTTTAAAATAAATGGTATTGTAAGAGTTTATCCTTCCTAAAACCATGTTTTTCAGAGTTGTCTAAAACTTCCTCTGGATACCCACGGGTCAGCAATGTTATTTTCTTCTCTCCTAATCCCCATAGTACCTGTAAACTGATACTGACCTGTGAAATATTAGGCATGCTCTCTTATCCTGCAGGTGTTCATGAGTAACAGACTGCAGAGCTGGTCCCTGTTACTGTGTTCTGGTAGCGTCCTCAGTTATGTGAGGAACACAGTGATGTCAGATGGTGTGCTGAAGCCATCTAACCTAAAATCAGATTAAACTAAAAATATTTACTTTCAACATCCAAAATAGATTGAACAGTTTAAAATACATTATAAGAGGGAAGAAATTCATGAAAAATCAGTTATTTACACTGAGATTGGAACAGAATGTCTGGTTAGGAATACCTGCTTGTATTCAGTTGTTTTGATCTTTTTTTCTTCCTTGCATCCTATAATTAAGAACAATCTCTCTCTGCGTGTCCTACATCTCCAGTTCATACCACAGAGGAAATTCTGATCTAGTGAACAAGACTTTATATTTATAACCTTTGGGGAATTCTCCAGAAATCCTAGTGGGACTAAGTCTCCCTCTGCACAAACCTACTTACCTTAAATACATTAATGAAAAGATACTGACCTCCCTACTCTCTCCCAGCCTTCCTTGAAGCTGCAATAGTTACAGTAGCTGACCAGCTGTTACCTCCTATGTTTGACTGACCTTAAGTCAACAAGGCCCTCTACAGATGGGTAATGCTTCCACGTGAATGTGGCTCTGACACTGGGTCAAGCAAGGAGAAGGCACACTTCTGAGGTGCGAGGCGGAAATGGCCATTCATTAAAATGGCTTTCCCCTTTCATAGGGTCCAGCTAGAACTTTCCAGAAGGGGGTAGAGCTGGGTTGGAGTTAGGGCAGAGCATGGGCAGAGCCTGCAAAACAAGGGGTTGGAATAACCATATAGGGAATACACTGTAATGTAGTAAAAAACAACCAATCACAGGGGAGGATTCGAGGCCATGAGGGAAGAAGGAATTTTCCAGCAACTACAACAGAACATATAGGAAATTATACATTAACTGCAAATCCCTTAAAACCCAAAGCACAAAGTCCATTGTAGTGAAAAAGAGTCCAGTCCTCTTCACACACTTGTCTCTCCATTAATGAAGGTTCATTGTCAGATGTTGTTTCTCCAATCTTGGTAGCTCTTTCCTCCTACATGTGAACACCTCCATTCACCTCCACTTGGAAAGAATTTTTACTTGCATGCATTAATAAACCATTTTAGTATAAATACCTAAAAGAGATTTCTATTACTATGTCATGATGGATGACTGGCTCAGCTGATCAAGATCTGACACAATAGCAACATCAATCACTTCA
Source organism: Formicarius rufipectus (assembly GCA_013399695.1). NCBI lineage: Eukaryota > Metazoa > Chordata > Aves > Passeriformes > Formicariidae > Formicarius > Formicarius rufipectus. The sequence goes on along the minus strand of VXAU01001949.1, from coordinate 442,998 downwards.
GAGAGCAATGGGCCTGGGTGGATTGACCTGCAAAGCCTATCTTCAAGGGACGCTTAAGAACAGCACAATATCAATCAGGGGAGCTCAAATATGTAGTTTCCCCTTCTTTCACAGTGCAATACGAGCACTCTGCTTCTCAGAGTAAGATGAAGTGTAGAGTAGCAAACTACTGAGCTTTTAACGTGGAGCCCAAACTAGTAAAAAGTGCATATTTGTTACATGATAACAAAAGCTCAATTCTACAAAACAAGATAAAAACAAATGGGAAGTTACAGTGAAGTTTATATCCTGAAATGATAGATTTATGTTCAGCATGAAAATGAGAAACATGAGGGGGGAAAAATAAGAGTTCTGTAATCGAATAATTTAGCATACAAACAATCAAACTCAACCATTATACAGGAAAAAAAAATACCTTTGAAAATTTGATCTTGCATAGACATGAAAGATTAATATAAACTAACTTCACTTCAGAAATATTCCTTTTACTCAGTACCAAACTGACTTTTGTGTGCAGCATTCACTGGGACTCTTAGGATAAATAAAATAAAGAACTTGAAGTACTTTGAAAAAGAGCTACATCTGAGTTTTCTTAGTAGTCAGACATAAGGGTTCTTAACAGGAATAGACATATTTATTCCATTTTCTCATCCACAGTGGTAAAAAGAAAGCAGATGGAACTATACAAGAAACATGGTTTTATTTATGCTTTGCCACTGGCCTGCAAGGTAGCTGTAGGCATAGTCTCAGTCACGCTGAAGAAACCTAGAATAGCTCAGTATTGTAGGTACATTTGCATCAGGCAAAAAAACAGACCCACTATTTTGATATTCAGTGTATGTTTAATTTCATATCTATAAGAAATCACAGAATAGTTAAGGCTGGAAGGAACTTTTGAAGATCAGCTGGTTCAACCCAACCTGCTTAAGCAGGGCCACTGAGAACCAGCTGCTCAGGATCATTTCCAGATGGCTTTTAAGTATCTCTAAGTGTAGAAGCTCTACAATCTGTCTGGACAACTTGTGCCTGTACTCAGAAAAGAACACAGAGGAAAAGTGTTTCTCAGAGTTCAGATGGACTCTCTTGCATTTCAGAGTGTGCTCACTGCCTCTGGTCCTGACACTGGGCACCATAGAAAGAGCTGGGCTCTGTCCCCTTTGCACCCTTTCTTCAAGTGTTTGGGTGAGATCCCTCGAGCCTTTTGCTCTCCAGGCTGAACAGCCTCAGCCCTCTCAGTCTTTCCTGAGAGAAAGGAAAGAGAGAGAGTCTGCTGTAAAGAACCATCTCTGCGGCCCTTAGTTGAATTCGCTCTATTACATCCACATGTATCTTTTGGTGGAGAGATCGGAACTGGACACAGTATTCCTGGAGTGGCCTCAGAAGTGCTGAGGCAAATGAAACCCTCTCTGCCATCAAAATCCTTCAAAATGACAAGGGTCCAAATCATCTAAAATGAAAAAGTGGTTTTCATATTAAAGTCATCAGTAAATTATTGTAATGCTTATTCAAAACTGTCAGACTTCCACCCATCAGAGTTCAAGGAGCACCTGGATGATGCTCTCAGTCATATGGTTTCATTTTAAATAGTCCTGTGAGGAACAGAGAGTTGGACTCCACAATCCTTATAGGTTCCTTCCAACTTGAGATATTCTATGTTTCTATGAAACATAATGGATATGTTTATACATACATAGTTTTAACAATTTCCTGATAAACTGCTTTAAAATTAATTTACTTCTTATCTTATTTCACAGTTACTATATATTTGTTCATGTCAGATACTATTAAATCAACACCTGAATGAAAACCCATCATTAAAATACTCAGTAACACTTGAATTATTTACATGCCAATAAAATTTGGATAGCAATGTAGTTGAGTTCCTCCTGTTTCTAAATTATAAGAGCCTTCCTGGGGCTTCTTGACACTGACAGAGCATAAATACTCACTCTGGGAGGAATCTACTTGTTCAATTTTACAGTTAGTTGCAGATTATGCCATTCAAGCAATTTAAAGAAAAAAGTTTATGTTCCCAATAGGAAGTTAATAGATGGCTATGTGATTAGCATAGAAAACCAAACATTGGGGAAGGAAAAAAAAAATCCATGAATGCTACTGAAAAAATATTATTCAATGCACAAACTCATTAATTTAAATTGATTTCATCTAGTCTTTTTATAAAAATGTAATATTTAATACTTGTGGTCAATGAGAATTGTAATTATTCTTGTATTAATTATAGTTGACAGGTTGTCATAATTTAAAAAAATATATAAAATAATAATTCTTTTTATATCTAAAATAGATATTTAAGTCACCAAAGAAGAACATTTTAGAGTATGAGTTTCACTGTATACAAAATAACTTCACAATAACTTCCAGTGAAAGACTGAGAAGATACAGCACCACTATTTGTAACAGATATCTTTATGTAAAATGCAAGAACTCAAAGTGCCTATTTGATTTATTGACCTCTTAGAACTACTATTTATGTTGAAATAAAATATTTTTGGTTATTAATACCATACGCCGATCTGCTACAATACTGAGCCTGAGGAAGCTCAAATTATTGACATAAAAATTCCTTTGAGCTAGAAATTTATTAGCAATGATTGACTGAAGAAAAGGTAGCTCAGTTTTAGCAAACAACATAATATACTTTAAAAATACATTGAAAATATGACATCACCTTGAAAACTACTGTTATATTCCTTTATCTGTCATAGGTGATTATAGGGAATAAACTCCAGCCAAGCCAACCTAGTGGTTTTATATATGCATATACTTACATTGCTCCTATGTATTTTTTAACTCTTCTCATCAGAAGATAGATTGGCAGACTCTGGGAAAGCCAGAAACTAACAGTCTTCTGACTCTTATATATAATCTGTATTCCATTTCCTCCTTTGCTCAGATTCTTCTTAGTTCCATCCAGTTTGGCAGGAAAAGCATGCCTTTTTAAAGGTAACTAGTCTGATTTTCAAAGTCCATAAATAATGGCATGTGATAACCGTTCCAAAACTTCTTTTGCTGTATACTAGGAAAAAACAGTTGAACTTGCTTAAATTCTAATCTTGGATATTTTGTAGCCTTTATCTGAAGGACTGAGGAAGACATAGCAGACTGCCACCAGGCAATCACAGACAAAAGGACACTATCCAGCTCTCATACAGTATCAGGACTGTTTATGCCAGTTACAGGGTTCTTTTCAAAGCCACTATCCCTCTAGTTGTCTATCTGGACACACAGAGGACTTTCAGACTGTCTTCCTTAAGAGTCATAAAATGAGTTTTTCACAGGTTTCTGAATTATGTCATTATCCCTTGGATCCATCCCAGTATGCTTTCATTCTTCTCAAAATGGAATACCAAAACTGTATCCAGTATTAAGTTTATTAATGTTTGATCCGAAGCTTGTTAAAGCTGCAGGCATAAAAGGATAAAATTCCCACATCAACTTTTAGATATGACTTTTTAGTTTTAAAAAAGCACCAAGAAACAAATCATACAACCAAAACATCCCCTCCCCTCACCTCCTTTAGTCTTTTTGAGCCCTAGTATTTCCGCAAAAGTTCAAAATGAACCTTATGGAGGCAATGTTTGTTGGTTGGCTGCTTTTTGGGGAGAGATGGATGAAGTGTTCTGTAATGACAGGCTATAGTTTTGTTTTCCTCTCCAGTGAACTGTATTTCTGAAGACGGCATCCCTTACTTTCACTAAATGCTGAGATTAGCTGTGCTGAAATATGTATTCACCTTATCAAAGGTAACTAATTTCTCAAAACCCAAAAAATTCAAAGAAATGTCATTAACTTTACCCTTTCTATGAAATAATACTGAAGAATTATTAAATAATGTGAAAATACAAAGAATAATTATTGTAAAGTAATGGCAAGTATTTTTGAATACAAATTGACTGATTCAGAAGACATCATACAGCACATGGTCTAGGTACTGTAAATAAAAGGAGAACATTCTTACACTTGTCAGATTAATTATGAAATAGTCTTGGAATGATTACGTAGTCTGCTTTTCTTAAAACATGGGGAGAAAAAAAAATATATAACCAGATATGGGGGTTTTTGAGAAGCTTTCAGATATTTCGCGAAGGAAATAGTTGTTATTTCAAATCTATAAAGAATTTGATTGCTAAGGGAATGGATTTGCCCAAAACACAGAGATATCCAGAACTTCTGTCCAGGTATACTCAAAAGATCATTGGGATGATCATTAGAGGTCTCNCCAATAAAATTTGGATAGCAATGTAGTTGAGTTCCTCCTGTTTCTAAATTATAAGAGCCTTCCTGGGGCTTCTTGACACTGACAGAGCATAAATACTCACTCTGGGAGGAATCTACTTGTTCAATTTTACAGTTAGTTGCAGATTATGCCATTCAAGCAATTTAAAGAAAAAAGTTTATGTTCCCAATAGGAAGTTAATAGATGGCTATGTGATTAGCATAGAAAACCAAACATTGGGGAAGGAAAAAAAAAAATCCATGAATGCTACTGAAAAAATATTATTCAATGCACAAACTCATTAATTTAAATTGATTTCATCTAGTCTTTTTATAAAAATGTAATACTTAATACTTGTGGTCAATGAGAATTGTAATTATTCTTGTATTAATTATAGTTGACAGGTTGTCATAATTTAAAAAAATATATAAAATAATAATTCTTT
>VXAU01001949.1:397210-437860 GCA_013399695.1 Formicarius rufipectus | reverse complement strand
GAAGACATAGCAGACTGCCACCAGGCAATCACAGACAAAAGGACACTATCCAGCTCTCATACAGTATCAGGACTGTTTATGCCAGTTACAGGGTTCTTTTCAAAGCCACTATCCCTCTAGTTGTCTATCTGGACACACAGAGGACTTTCAGACTGTCTTCCTTAAGAGTCATAAAATGAGTTTTTCACAGGTTTCTGAATTATGTCATTATCCCTTGGATCCATCCCAGTATGCTTTCATTCTTCTCAAAATGGAATACCAAAACTGTATCCAGTATTAAGTTTATTAATGTTTGATCCGAAGCTTGTTAAAGCTGCAGGCATAAAAGGATAAAATTCCCACATCAACTTTTAGATATGACTTTTTAGTTTTAAAAAAGCACCAAGAAACAAATCATACAACCAAAACATCCCCTCCCCTCACCTCCTTTAGTCTTTTTGAGCCCTAGTATTTCCGCAAAAGTTCAAAATGAACCTTATGGAGGCAATGTTTGTTGGTTGGCTGCTTTTTGGGGAGAGATGGATGAAGTGTTCTGTAATGACAGGCTATAGTTTTGTTTTCCTCTCCAGTGAACTGTATTTCTGAAGACGGCATCCCTTACTTTCACTAAATGCTGAGATTAGCTGTGCTGAAATATGTATTCACCTTATCAAAGGTAACTAATTTCTCAAAACCCAAAAAATTCAAAGAAATGTCATTAACTTTACCCTTTCTATGAAATAATACTGAAGAATTATTAAATAATGTGAAAATACAAAGAATAATTATTGTAAAGTAATGGCAAGTATTTTTGAATACAAATTGACTGATTCAGAAGACATCATACAGCACATGGTCTAGGTACTGTAAATAAAAGGAGAACATTCTTACACTTGTCAGATTAATTATGAAATAGTCTTGGAATGATTACGTAGTCTGCTTTTCTTAAAACATGGGGAGAAAAAAAAATATATAACCAGATATGGGGGTTTTTGAGAAGCTTTCAGATATTTCGCGAAGGAAATAGTTGTTATTTCAAATCTATAAAGAATTTGATTGCTAAGGGAATGGATTTGCCCAAAACACAGAGATATCCAGAACTTCTGTCCAGGTATACTCAAAAGATCATTGGGATGATCATTAGAGGTCTCTTCCAACTAAAATATTCTATTCTATGCTCCACAGAATTCAATAAAGCTGCTCTGCACCCAGACCATAAAAGACCAATGTCCCTCTTTGTATAAAACACTCAATTTATCGAAATTAAGAAGAAAACATTTGAAACACCACCTGATTTCAATTGCTGTTTCTTCTAAGTCAGAGGTAAAAGTCCCAACTCTTTCTGCCATCCAAGCAAAAATTATATCTGAATCTATTAAATTTAATTAAACATCTTTGAAAATGTGACAGGTTTGGGAGGGTTTTCAGTCTGCTTCCAAATAGCTATTGCCTATAGAGACCCACTAGCCACTTTCAACATGATTAACAAAACAACCTATTTTTTTTACACAGGAAATATTCAGATTTCAGTCAGCCCTGGTTTTATAAAACTCATTTCAGAAAAAAAAAAATTGATACATTTTATAAGTCATCAATAAGTAACCACTGGTTAGGACTCATACTTTCTTTGAGAATAAAATTAAGTTGCTGTCTACCACATGCTGGCCTTTTTTAGCTTCCATAAATAATTAAATAAGTGTAATAGAAAGGTTGTAAAATTAAAAATACATACCATCATTTTTCAAAAATCCATTCCTATAATTTCTGATTTCTAAGGTAAAACTAATTTTCAACAGTGTATTAATTATTCTATGGAACTAAATCAGTCTCAAATCTCCACTGTAATTCCACATAATAAGAAGCAACTCAGTGTAGAATTACTGTAAATCCTTTTAAGAAGCCCATATGAAAAGAACAAAGGCTAAAAATGTCACTTGCTTTAGGAGAGATGCTGTTGCTAGACGTACAACGCTGGACAAGCTGTCAGAATAAGATAAATGGAGCTCAGTTGTACCATTAACCTGTGACATTTTTGACAGTGCAAGGCTGTGCACTGTGAGAGAAGCAGAATATGTATCCTTTGACTTTTTTCCTCTCTGTTAGTAATAGAAATCAGAAAAAAAGATGTAATGGTCTAACATTAAAACAAGACAAAGCACCTCTTTTTCCAGCTCTCAAAAATGTAAGAACTCGAACAGAGAGATCCATGTCTTTAGGATATATGCAGATATGTTCCAATGTAATATATGGAAATGGAAATTATACTAAGTACATTGTCTTATTAAAATTTAGAACACCATAATTAATTTTTCATAAATTTTAACATTTTAAGAACAAAAAATTGTAACATTCATGCTGCCAATTTGATTTCTACTTCTGTCTAACTTCAAGTAACCAGAAAAGGGAATGAAGCATTATAAAATGTCAGTATACTTAAGGCAACACTCAATCATGGTGTTAGGCTCTAGTTTTAACATTATAAATTCCAGAAGTTTTTCCGTAAGAATATATGGTCTTACTGAAAATCAAAATAAAATAAAAACTCCCACTTGTAAAAGGTTCTTACAATTATTTTACAGTTAATATGTGATAAGAAACAGGGGCACACATTGTGAAAAAAAATTTTTACATAGTTCATAGTACAGACAGTGGTGCTGCATTTCATTCTCTCAAACTCCTTTAAGAGTCTAAACCCATGGAGTAATATATTTGTTGCTAGAAATAAAATAGCAAAAAATATGTCCAATCATAAACAGTACTTTATGAAAGGGAAATCTAAGGCTTGAATGGCTCGGTGGCTATGAGCTAAGGCACTGTGATGTGAAGCAGTGAGCCAAGTCACCTCAATTTAGTGAAGGAAAAAGCAGCCTTAGAATGGAGAGCAGCAATCACTCTGAGTATTGAAAATCTTTGATGGAGTAACTAGAGTGACATTGTACAGCAATAAAAGGGTGTGTAAGCTTATATTTGAGCTATCAGCCCTTCAAAAAACATAGGTTCCCCTGTTACTTTCAAATAGATTGATTCAGTGGTGATCAGGAGAATCACAACGTTCATGGAAGAACAGAGGGTCAAAATCTGCTGCGTGTCCAGTACAACTTTAGAATACAAGACTGGTATTTTGAAATAGATTTTGCATTTGGACTTCAGTTGTCCCAGTAAAGCTATATTTTTAATCAGTCATATAGATACCATAGCTTTGATGAAGGTTATGTCATCTCATCCAGCTTCTCAGCTTCAAGAGCTTAGAATGCTTCCAAGAAGCTTTATGGAATGGAGAACTGAGAGAAGGGGAGAGGCTCTCATGTTAACAAAGTCAGTCCTTATAGTCAACATAACCAAGATGGGATGTTTTAGGAATAGCCCCTGTTCGCTACCTTGTCAAAGCAGGACGGAGTAGCTACAACCCAGAGCACAAAACAGAACTGAAGTTTGTATGATTTGAGGTTTTGAAGACCTCACAAATGACCCTGGGATCTTTGACCTTGGCCTTCCCACACAGATACACCCTGGAGATTAATATGAAACTGGGCTCCCTCTTACAGACAAAGTAAACCCAGGGATATAGTATTTCCTTAGGCTCTCGTTCACAATGCTTTGATTGCAAGAGACAAGCACTTCGACGGGTATATGTAGTTGTGAGAAAGGTTATAAAGTAAACAGTCTTCCAGATCAAAACAGTATCTAGTGATAATTTACTAAAACTCCAAAGAAATGTGGGTTTCCTAAATTTAGACACAAAAAAAAAAAAAAAGAAAAAAAACTCACCAACAACATTTTGTGTGAGAGAAAAGTTAAGTACAACTGTTGGACTTTTCTCTAAGCACTAATAATCTCTGGACAGGTGGTTGTTGGGCAAAGACTCTGGGCTCAAGCAGAGTGTTACACACTTGCACCAACAACAGAATGGGCATATGGGCAATCATTTGAGTGAAGATCCACATAATTCACTGAGGATGGTGGAAAGCACAAACTTGTGAAACTAAGTGTACTTAGAACAGAACCTCATTTTAACAAGCAATGAAGATTTTCACAACTCACCTGCTTTCCCTAAGTGTAAGAGCCTGCAACTACATTCTGTGCCTCAAAAGCACTACTACGTCAAAGTATAAAGTGTTCAAAGTGCCTTATAGAAATCATTAACTCAACCTTACACCTTCAAAAATGCCATATCTCTTGTGAAATAAATCTGCAGGTTGTCTGGCACTGAAACACATGTAATCAGTCCTCTTTCATTTAATTTTAGTACTATTTTATACAGTTTTGAAACTGAAATACCTTTCACACCAGATGGTTTAAAAATACATCTCATTTGTATTTTATCCTTAAAAATCCTGTCTGCAGTCAAAGAGATATGAAGAATTCTTCAGATTTTTCCTGTATCTAAATCAGAACATCTTCCAAAACACTATCAGAGATTACTCTGGGAATCAGATACCAGCATTTTCTGGTGGATGTGGGTCTTTGTAACTACCCTAATATTCTACATCACCTGAGGATTGTTGAAGGTCTAAGCAAGCAAAAGTATTTTAAAAATAAAAGAAAACAAAGGATTTAGTGGAGGGGGAAAAAAAAAAAAAAACAAAAAACTTCTGAACCCTAATCCAGTTTTGGAATAGCAATATCTTNCTAAGCAAGCAAAAGTATTTTAAAAATAAAAAAAAACAAAGGATTTAGTGGAGGGGGAAAAAAAAAAAAAAAACAAAAAACTTCTGAACCCTAATCCAGTTTTGGAATAGCAATATCTTCCCTGTCTCTGTGTGGTTTAGTGGACTACCACAGTGCCTACTTACTCTCTTCCCTTCAGATGGAACATTCAACATTGCTCCCTTATTGAGTAATGCAAAAGCCCACAATATTGTATTTTAGGAATCACATATTGCCTATATGTCGATATAATGAAGAACTTGGTCTCATTTAAATCTTGAAAAAAAAAAAAAGTCTCATTTTTTCCAGGTGATCAGCTGACAAAGAACTATGTTAATGCTAAAGATCAGTCCGACTATTGAAGACTAATTTGACAAACAGGACACTGGTCTAGCCTTATCCATAAGACTATCTACATGATCCTGACTAGAAAGTGTAACTGTCTCAAAAATTATCCAAAATTGAAAGTATGCCTTTACTAGAATACCATCCTTTTAAAACCCTATGACTGAAAACAGTAGTTAAATTTAGATTAATCCATGATAATGGCAAAGAGAAATTATCAGACATTAATAAGAATGTCTCCAATTTCTTTCAGTAAAATAAAACGTAGTTGACTTTTCCACAAGCAACCATCAGTCACTAACATGAGAGGTTTTCTTTCTCAAAGAGAAGTTCAGCACTTAGCAATTTTTTCTGGCCTTAGTGTTTCCCTAAAGGCTGTATTTAATGTGCTTGTTTATTATACTATACCATTTATTTTTGCTTTTGCCTCTATGACAACAGGGACTTATTTTTTCAAGAAACGTTCTTGGATTGTCTGACTACAAAAGCAACTTACATACCCTCTAAATGGCAGAATGGTCCCAAACCCTCTGAAACAAAATCCACATTAGTCTTCTTACTTCAGAGGCACAATTTAGAGCACTACTATATTACCACACACAAAGTAATAAATTGTGGCAAAGACTTCATGGGCAATCACTTGCAGAGTCATGGCTCTTAGGAGAAACAAATCACAGGGGTTATGTAGAAGGAACAGGACGAACGTATGACAAAATGATCTACATGTTTTATGAAAAGAGCAAGCAGGGCAACACAAATAATTTTCAGTGGTAGTTTAATATCTAAAATAGTCCTTTTTTTAAAGTCAAATCATAATTGTAAATTATTTTCACTTCAAATCAATGGTTTTCTAGTGGAAAGTGGAGGACATAGGAATTTGAAAAGTACTTTTGAGAGCACGGGTAAGTGTGGAGGAGAAATTTAACAGTATCTTCTTATGAATACTTAGGTCCAGACATGACTCTCTAATTAATCCAATACCCTTTCTTTCAAAGTTACAAATTATTGTTAGAAAAATTAAAATAGTATGGTTTTAAAAATGCAAAATGGTATCATACAGCCAAAGATTTTCACATACGACTGAGTCACAGAAGTTACAAAGAAATTTCATGCAAATATGCTCTGTATTAAAAAAAAAAAAAAAAAAGGAAATTTAAAAATGAATAAGGGTGCCAACACTGACTATAATGGAAAAGTTTCTGCATCTCATGAGCTTTTTGAAAAGGCTCATGTTACCATGAGGTGGAACTAAAGCTAATTGTAAAACCACTTCCCTTCAATGTGCTCCATATAGCACCATATTCTACAAACTGACAGACACATCCATGTCCTATCTGAATTTTATTGTTCCATATTCACCCACAAAATCAGCAAATATAAGGGGAAAATACTACATCAGTGCTATCTCACTGCTTTCCTCCTTACAGGCATGATTTTTACCCAAGTGCCTTACATCTTCCTTCTAAGGAAAGAGTTCAAGTTATTCTTATCTTTTTCCACTTCATTATTCCTTTGATTTCATGAGCTTTTGTATTTGGGGATTTAACTGATCATGAGAAAAGTCAGCTGATTAATATTGCAAACAAATGAAAGTCAGCTTTCAAGAGATAACACATCCTTCAACAAGCCATCTTAAAACAAGGCACAAAAGCAAAAGATATTTTCCTGAATTTTCCTTTGTACATAATGCTGGGTTGTGTTGAAGAGGTAAAAATCTGAGCTCCTTCAATCTGAAAGCAATTGCCTTCTTTCTTCTAAATTTTTTTCTATACTTTAACAGGTGCAGAAAAATATTTTTCAAGGAACAAGTCACAAATATTGACTACAGCTCTTCTTTACCTTTTTGTTTCATGATTGACTTTCATCAAAATGTGAAAGCAGACATGGTACTGAGGACAGACTCCTTTAAAAGAAATTATCCAATTCACCAGCTGATACAATGCTCCTTCCCTCAGATGATTTTTTTTTTTTTCCTGGATTTGGTCAAGGTATAACCAATGGGACACATCCATTTCTTTCACGCTCAAAAATTAAAATAATAAATGATGAAACCAATATGGTTTTATCTTCCAATACAAAGCAGTATGAAGTCATACCGAAAGAAAACAATTTGTGTCCTGCTTCTTTTATTACAAAGTAATATAATACATTTTTTAATTACACTAAAGGGGAAAAAAAAAATCTATTTTCTTATCCATCAATTTCTTTTAGACTCAGTTAATTTCCAGTCACAAATCTGGGTATATAAGCTAAAATTAAGGAGGTATTATGTACGTATGAAAATATTGTCCACCTTTGGCATTTTAGCCTAGGGAAAATATTTATTAAGAAAAGAAAGAGTTAAGATGTACAGCAAACCCTCCAAAATACCTGAAAATATTTAATGAAACAATCCAATAGAGAAAAATCAGGTACACATTGCTTAAATATTCTCATTTGTCCACCACACATAAAATCTACACTCAACTTACTATAGAGCTACTAAAGAACAAGGCTTGTTGGCAGTCCTGAGTTCTGGCTCCTTTTGAGTGTGTACCCCAAGGAGTACAGCATCGAGAGTCCAATGACATTCTTTGTCTATATAATACATAGCAATTCTGCATAAAAAGGGGTGTAGCAGTATTAGCATGACACTTGATCTGAACTAAGTTTATCTCCCAACAGTGGTTACACCGTTATCAGTATCCCAGGAAGGAAAACTGCTACCAACTCCAGCAACTCTTTCCCACTTCACTGATGAGTAATAGGCAGCACTTTAATGAGCAGTGGGTATATCTCGTTTGCAAAATAAATGTTGTATCAATGTAACATCATGGTTAATTTGAAATGAGCTCTGTCAGGTACTGCCAACAGCACAGCTTAGCGGTTGCTTCTGCTCTTTACATTAGCCAGTCACAGGGTGAAACTCATTAACAACCCTGAGACCAGGAAATTAATTGCAGGACTCTTCCAGGTAAAGGCTCTGATCACAGAATCATGTTCCTCTTTTCATAGTTTCTTTTCTGGCACAGCACTTGAATTTTATCTTCACAGCTTTAATAGAACACATAGGGACACGTAAAGTTACCACTAATTTGGAGATTGCTCAGAGAGATTTGAATGAGATTTTTCACTTCACAGGCAAAGACTGCAATTACTCAGCCATTACAGAAGAGATAGGCAGCAGGTTAACCTTGCTTTACAAAATCCTCCAGTGTCTATTATTGGATTGAGATGGAAAAATGTCATTTAAAGGTTAAGCTTCTGTAAAGAGCTTTATGTGCAAATGGGCCAACCTGAGGAAAGGCAAGTTTTCTAGAACTACCACTTGAACAACTTGATTTTAAAAGCATGAACATAGAAAGGATCTCTGAATAAGAACCAGGTCTGTATCATACAGCTACCACAGCAGGCATTAGCATCAGTTAAACAACAACAACAAATTATTATTTCCGCTTCTAGCAGGCCGAGTTACTATTAAAAAACAAACAAACAAAACAAACATGAATTACTCCCTCTTATAAGGAAAAAAATAAAATCAATGCAAATAGTCTGCAGCACTGTGTTACACTCTTTACTTGGCAAAGTACTACCAAGAAAAATGGACACACTGCTATAAACCTGGAACTTTTGTATGTAACTGATAAGAAATTACATACCCAATTGTGCAACTCCAGCATTAAGTGTTCAAAAATCGGTGCTTAACATTTTTTAAATTCTGCTTGCATGAGCACTTGGGGTTGATGCAATACATTTTCTATGCCCAGATGCACAAGGAGGGCACATAAATCCAAACACTTGAGTCAGTCCTTCTGTATTTATACCACCCTCTAAAGACACTAGATGAAGAGTTCACAGAGCTCCTCACAGTTCTGCGTCATCCCCATCTCTACAGCATCACAAATGTTAAGTAAATCTTTGTGCTACAGAAATTGCCTAGTTTCACTCAACAGTGATATCTCTAGGGTTTTTTTAATCTTTCTGGATCTTTGACAGAAGCTCTTCATCCACTTTAAATACTTTCTAATCCACCCTCTACATACCAGGGATATGTTTGAGTTTCCCTAGGGCAGACTGTTCTCACCAAACCCTTAATACAAACAGAGGCAATCAGCAAAAATTATTGTGCATTTTCCAAGGTGTTTTTTACAGTGACTTATTTCAACTACTAGTAATTCCATTGTTATCATTTCAGAACTTGTCATGAAATTTTCTCCCCCTACCAACACAGAATTTGGGAGCCAACGCCAAACCCCCTCCCAATACTAGCTAACAATGGCGTGGCTGGGTGGTACTTGTCATTCCGACTTGATATCTGGGGGAGGTGAGGAGAAAGGGAGAGAGGTTTTTTGCTTGTGTGCTATACATTTTCCTAATTAAAGTCTGCTTTAAATTTTAAAGGGGCTGTGGTGGGTTTTTTCCTTTGGAAGGAAGCTTTGTTTTTTCCTTTGGAAGGAAGCTTTGGTTTTTCCTTTCCTAGTCTGAATAGATATCTTAGTTTTCCATACTAGATGATCCCACATGAATAGCTGAAGCCTCTACCAACTATAAATAAGAAGCAAAGTTAAAAAAATAAGTAATTTACTTCACCAATTTGATTAAATAATTGTCTATAGACAAAAGTCTGTATATTATTTGAACCGTAACTTTAACAATCAAGAACCTCTTATCCTAGTTAATAGAATCTTTCAAGTAAAAACAGAGAAATTCATACCACTTACCTAGTGTTAAATATCAGCTCAGCTTAATTTAAATTTCACTTTTGAAAACTTTTGCTGCAGTCTTTCATATTGGCAGAGATCAAGGCAGTCTTAACAGAAGTCTGGAGCATTTACCTGTAAAAGGAAGACTTTGAGAAGGGTGCTTCAGTTGTGCAGACGCAGTGATAATCCTTCCCTGAAGTAGCTGTGTTGGCCATAGGTGTAATCTACTTATTTGAATAAAAATACTTTTTGTCTGCTGGGAGTAGTCGAAGTGAGATATGACCAGTCACCTGCTGAAGCTCCATATGAATAATTTTTAAGTAACTGTCAGATACAAGTTGATCCAAAAGCTTCACTATATTGTTTTAGGATGAACAAAGATTAAAATGTTATTTGTAGAGTCATCATTGCACCATCCAAATTTTGGAACAGGACTGCTTGTCTTCAGGGAGAAAGCTGTCTGCTAGTGAGAATTCAAATACACTCAGAAAAGATGCTTGTAAAATTCATACTTAAATATGTGGATAGCCTGGACCACTAAATCTTTAGGTCCCTTTAGGGAAACCGAAACCCTTAACTAGGTAAATTCAAAAACAAGATCAATAGGTTAATGATTAAAGCCTAAGAAGAATAAATAATGCAATATAGCTGATACACTTTTCCTCCTTAAATGCTCATCTGAGTATAGGTCATGTATTCACCCTGATCAAATCTCTTTGGTATGCCAAATATACAGTTTTGGTTTGCCATACTTAGAAGATGGAGGTTTCTAGAATCAAAGTCTGAGACACAAATGGATGTTGACTTTTGCAGAGCATTATGTATGTTTATAGGGAAACAAAAACAGCCAGGAATTTATCATTAGTATAATAATCCAATTTGTCTTTACTATTGAAATCCTGAACCTAATTCAAGATTCATTATGAGTTCACATGTAATTATTAACAGGAAAAGGCAAAAATACTTCTATATTCAAGAATATTTCAACAATAATATACAGTTAAAATTATTACAAATTGAATTCTTAGTTTCTTTTCTAGACATTAAGCTCTTATTTCATGTCACCAAAGTGGTGCCATTCTGATGGTGACAATGGGGGATGCTATAGTTACTTATCATCCCCTGTCAATGGCTTGTTGTGTCTAAAACTCACTTGAGGTCATTTTAACATGTTAGGTAAGACGTTTTTACACCTTGCTTTCTCTTCACTGGTCTGCAGCAATATACAACACTGAGCTACCATGTACTTTATATGTGGTGGCTGTTATATGAGATACATTTCATTTGTTTTCTTTGTTATTCATATACACAGTTTTTTTTAGTTCCAGGTCTTCAAACCTTTAATTGACCATAACTAAGGGGACTGCAGTGTCTGTCTGTGTCCTACCTCTAATCATCCCACAGCAGTACTACTCTACAATTCATTCTGTACACTTCTACAGTTTACCCTTCCCTGGACATGTGCTACCAGGACTGTACTCCTCTACATTACATCATTATGTTAGAAAAGAAATATCACATTTCACATAAAACAGTTTCTTGTGCCAGATATCTATAAGGAACTGTTATCATACTGTACAATTTTTTTCCAAGTAAAACTTGTCAATTAGACTAGGTCAATTAGAGAAATTGCTGCTACATTTAAACCAAGTACTGCAAAGGTGTAAGGAGGCCATGAAAAGTTCAGAGAGCAAGCCTGACATGCCTCAGTCCTGCAAACTCAGTGCAAAGTTTATGGCCAGTTGCTAATAAATGCAGTAGACTATGACAAGCCTGCTTAGAGATACCTTCTGACAGCTAAGCTGATAGCAGCTTCAGATGATGACTACATTAACCAAGGTAAAAGTTGAGCTAGAGAGCTTATTGAAGACTGTGAATGTTTGTGCCCAAAAGCATCAAAACTGCATAATGATAAGTACAAGGTCATATAATTAAAAAATAGTTTTCACTTAAATGATTAAACCTAGTAGATTTAGTTCTTTTATTTCACAAGTAATGAACTATGAGGCTTAGAGCAAACAAGTAGTTATAGAAGCCAGTGAAGAAAGGATTCCAGAAAGTTAGTGAGAGAGCATTTATTATTAAACACCCTTTAATGCAACACTTCCATTTTAAAAGACGAACTGAATAGAACATGAGAGCCTTCATTGTAAAAAAAAAAATAAAAATCTAGCAGTGCTAAAAGCAGGTTAATGTAGAGACGAAGAGGATTTGAACATATGTTATTTCAAAATGATAATAGTTTTATAATGAATTCTGTTCTTTTAAAAGCTGAAATATTACTGAAGGTTGAAGTTAAAATATGTTGAAAGAAGCATTTCAAAATGTGAGACATAGTGGTTAATTTCTTTTTCAGATGCCATGACAGGTACAAAACAGTTATACTTTAATTTCCACAATGAAAAAAGTGCCAAAATGGAAGCAATTCAGGTTATTTTTTTTTCAGATTGGGCTGCTGTGAGGGAGGCAAAAAGAAGGTCCATCCTAATCCAGGGAAGTCTGGTATGTATCACTCCATTTCACATGACAGCTCTATTTACAAAGATGATGAAATCTAGAAACACAAGAAATTCTTGGTTCCCTTAATTACAAACACCAAACTGTATTTCTACTGTGAAAAGTATGACAAACATCTTACAATTAAAATTACTACCTGTGCTCTCTTTGTTTATTAAAGCTCATACTCCACTGGGTAAAACACTGGCCGGACAGCCACTGCCAAAGAGTGGTGGTGAATGGAACTAAATCCAGCCAGCAGCGGGTCACTAATGGTGTTCCTCAGGGGTCAATATTTGGGCCAGTCAAACTGCTGGAGGATAGGAAGGATCTACAGAGGGACCTGGACAGGCTGAGTTCGTGGGCTAAAGCCAATGGTATGAGGTTCAACAAGGCCTTTTGGTCACAACCACCCCAGGCAGCACTACAGGCTGGGGGAAGACTTGTTGGAAAGTTGCCCATCAGGAAAGGCCCTGGAGGTGTTGGTCAACAGCCAGTTGAACATGAGCCATCAGTGTGCCCAGGTGGGCAAGAAAGCCAATGGCATTCTGACTTGTATCAGAAGTCATGTGTCCAGCAGGACCACAGCAGTGATCATTTCCCTGTAGTCAGCACTGGTGAGGCCATAACTTGAGTGCTGTGTCCAGTTCTGGACCTCTCACTACAAGAAAGACATAGATGTTCTGGAGTGAGTCCAGAGAAGGGCAATGGAGCTGATAAAGGCACTGGAGCACAAGTCTTATGTGTAGCGGTTGAGGGAGCTGGGATCATTTAGCCTGGAAAAAAAAGATGCTCAGGGAGCACTCTGCATGCAACAGGAGCTTGTAGTGAAGGGGGGATTGGTCTCTTCTGGCAAGCAACAAATGCCAGGAC
This sequence comes from Formicarius rufipectus, assembly GCA_013399695.1. Taxonomy (NCBI): domain Eukaryota; kingdom Metazoa; phylum Chordata; class Aves; order Passeriformes; family Formicariidae; genus Formicarius; species Formicarius rufipectus. Next base: position 424,838 of record VXAU01001949.1, on the reverse strand, counting down.
AAGTCTAAAGTTGCACCAGGGTGGGTTTAGATTGAATACTAGGAAAAAGTTATTTGATTAAAGGGTAATCAAGAATTGGTACAGGCTGCCCAGGGAAGTGGTGGAGTCGCCAACGCTGGATGTATTTACATATAGATTTGATAGTTAATAGACATGGCTTAGTGGTGAACTTGGCAGTGCTGAGTAAATAGTTGGAGTTAATGATCTTAGAGGTCTTTTCTGACTTAAAGAATGCTATTGTTCTGTGTCTTCTATTGACAAAAATCAGTTGCTCTCACTTTTTAATAGTGTTAGACGAACACAGCAAGACCAAGTAAATTGAACTACTTCAGTTTGTGCATCAACCAACTTTGTATACTGTTGCTACCAGGAGTGAAAATCTAGCAAACCTTACTTTGCAGACTTTAAAGAATGAACACTCAAATTATCTCAAGTTCTGAATAGGAATTGCAAGTTTCATTTTACAACAGAAATCTTTCCTTAGGTGCAAATGTTTTCCTCGAAAAAACAGCCTCTGTCTCAATGTTAGTGGAGAAGGTTAAGGTCTTACAAGAAAATGATCTGCCATTTCCTCTTAAGAACACCTTGCTATGATACCACCTACTGAACTATTCAACCAGAACTATGATCAGGTTGTTTTTCACCGTCTATTTTCTCCTTTTCATACATCACCTATTTGCATTTCTTAACATATTAATGTTTGAAACTGAACTTTTTGAGGCTGTGATTATTTTTCTTCAGTTCAGTAGCTTCTAGCATGTAGGGATGACACCTAAATGAAATGCATTACATTAAAATGTGTATTAAGAAATAGTTTTTGTCTTTGTAAATGAAATTTTCTAAATTTGTTATTTGTATGAACTGTAGTTGAAGACAAATCAAAGAGGTTATGACAGAAAATAGCAGAGGCTTTTTTGCTTATACAATGAATAAAAACATCACACAAACATGTACAGAATATTGCCTACTCCACTGAAAACAAAGCACCGGTGGCAGAGTCTTGACACAAATTCAAACCAAACTTGCACATGCACAGCTATTTCAGCAGGACATCTGTGAGTGTGAAAGCTGACAAAAGCTGTTAGAGCCATACACCTGTGTGTATTTTTAAAATTTGATTTTAAGATTAGCACGTATCCGTAAAAATATTTCATTGCTTTCTTAAGATCTAAGAAAAATTCCTTTGCCTTCTTTATTTAGTAAAATGAATGGATCCTAGCATGAACAAAACATGTTGTTTTGGTAAAATTAAGTAAATTTTATTTAGCCATATTTGACCTCTGCAATCTCAAAGATGCCTGCCTTAGACAATGATTTCAAATTAAATTTGTATTTACTGAATTTGTGGAGAAAGATATTTCTCTTTTCTCGGACACAGAAAATTTAAGAATCAATATTGGAAATAACTGCAGCCAGTGCCTGATCAGGGCTTTCATCCTATGATATATCCAATTTTACAAGCCACTAAGAAGTGGATTGATTCAAGTGTTTAAAGTGACAATCAAAATGCTTCTCCCTGAAGAAAATAATGTGACTAACTCAAATAAAAGACAATGTAAATTAGCGTTGGATCTATCTTTTAAGTGACTTCAGGAGCTTGGGGAAAAAGCTATTGTAGGAGGAAGAGACAAAAACATTTCATTAACTTTGGATGATAAAAGTGCCCAGGAACTCTTATCAGAACAACTGCATTGTTAGCCTCTGCCTACTGCCAGTTTTATATCTGAGTACTTGTGTCTCATCAAGGAGGACTGCCAAGTAAATTTTTGGTAAGCTTACTGTGATTGGACAGCTTTTTTAGGTCTCAGTTTCTACATTAGACCTCATTGGAGTGAAAGGAGGTGAATGAATCAGAGAACATATATATATTAAAGCAAATTATTTCAGTAAACCTTTCAAAGAGATACTCTTTTTGTGTTTGTTTTGCTTAATTCATAATCTGAAAAGTGATTACAACCGCAAGGTGCTGCCCTATAGCCATCATCTGGTCAACACCACCATAAAGCTCAGCTCCATGTTTTTCTTCACCTTCTTTCTTAAGGCATTGTGAGGCATTTATGAAATCCTAAGGCCCAAGTTTCAAAGGACAGATGTCAGTAACTTCTTTTAAAAGAGATATTATAATAGATATCATAGTGTTGTATTTGCTTTCCTCCTCATATACACAAGTGTTTCCAGAGAAAATGTAATTAGCAGTCATGAAAACAAATTGTGTTTTAAATATATGGTTTTGTCAACCCATACTCTGGGGAAAAAATCTACAGGGTATATATATATATATATCTCAATGGGACACTTCACAAATCCCATTTCAATCATTAAAGGAGAGACTTAGAGGTGATTCGGTCAGGATATAAAAGTACTTTAGGTGGGACCAGATTTCTGATTTAAGTGAAGACATGGTAAAGGTCAGAAATAAACTAAACAAATTAGACTCAAAATAATTAACAGTGGTGATAATGAACAATGATAACAGTTTATCTATAGGTGTACATGAACTGTTCATCAGACGTCAAATTGAGAGGCTCATTTTCCTTGGCCGGAAGTTAAGAGCAGGGTGTGAGAATTATTGCAAAGCTCTGTGGCCTGAGTTGTATAAGGTCAATGAGTACCTTTATATTGGCTTCTCCTGAATACAATTAAACTCTCTACACTTTAATTAAAAATAAAGACTATGCCTTCCAGGACCATTCCTTGATAGCTAGGCTACTGAAACATATTAAGTGCCCTTATTCCTCAGAAAGCATGAAAATTATAACTCGACGATCAGTGGGTGGGGAAGGTAAGAGTCTAAAAGGAGAAAATTCTCCCAGCTCGATTCCCACTGGAGTTTTTAACTCCCACAGCATGTCCATGTAAGACAATCAACACTCCAGTACCTTCTTCCAAAACCAGTACTCATTATTTACTAATATAAGAAAGCACAAGAAGCCTACAAAGAAAATAGTGTCAGAAGTGGTAGTCATTTTTAAGATTTAAAGGGAAAAAACCAAGAATGCACTGTACATATCAATACAGTTTAAAAGTTGCACACACTGAGAAAGCCTCTGGCAGAGCGGGACCCATCAGTTTGGGATCACTTCAGTACAGGCTGACAAAGGCTAAAAATACGAAGAAAAGTCTCTTATTGATCTACCTTTTCTTAATTTTGTCCACTCTCTAACCTCTGTTAGACATTAGAATTTTTCAATACTTTCAAAAATCAAATTCTCTTAAATTGTTTCTAAGTTCTTTTGTTTCTGTATACTACCTTTAAAAATATTTTCACTGTGATAACAGGATGGCCATATTTTTCCATCATTTAAAAGGTTTTAATGGAAAATATTTCAAGAAGCTCTTGAGATACACTACTTAAACATTAGATTTTTGAGCTATTTATGCTATTGCATATTTCAATAGCACATACAAAATAAATCTCACTTAATGCAGTAAGTGTATGGAAAAGTATTCACTAAAATCCTCTTCATGTAACTGTCTTTTCCATCAATTGAATAGCTTTGGTAATGCATCAGCAACATCATCCTGAAAAGTAAGCAGCTGGGGGATGTTGTTTTAATGACCACTATTGATTTTATTTCCAATCTATCACTCTGCAAATGCACAAACTCATTGTTCAAGAGCATTCTCTTACTGGACCAGAAAGAGCCTAGAGGGTCACACATGAGCATACATAGCATTGGAACTTAGTCTTCTACATAGCGAGATTGCCACATGCTTGTACCTGTTTGAAATGCCAGATGCAGTTTAGGCCGAACTCAACAGAAATTCTTTAATGGTCATTAACAAGCAACAACCATATTGTTGCTTAGTGAAATGCAGTGGAATAGAATAGACCATTTCAGTTGGAAGGAACCTGCAATGATCATCTAGTCCAACTACCTGACCAAAAGTTAAAACATGCAATCAAGGGCATTATCCAAATGCTGCTTAAACACCAACAGGCTTTGTGCATCAGCCATCTCTCTAGGAAACCTGTTCCAGTGTTTGACTATCCTCTCCATAAAGAAATGTTCCCTCATGCCCAGTCTAAGCCTCTGCTGGTGAAACTTTGAGCCATCTCCAAACATCCTGCCACAGCGCACCAGGGAGAACAGTTCAGCACCTCCCTTCTCCAGTTCCCCTCCTCAGGAAGCTGCAGAGAGCAATGAGGTCAACCTTCAGACTACTCTCCCCACTAGACAAACCCAGAGTCCTCAGCTGCTTCCCGCACGACATGCCTTCCAGCCCTTTCATCAGGTCATTTGCCATCCTCTAGACACATTCAAGAACCTCCACTTCCTTCTTAAATTGAGGGTCAGAAATACACACAGCACTCACCAGTGGTGAATCCAGTGGGATAATCACCTCCTTGATGGGTTGGTGATGCTGCAGTTGATGAACACCAGGATGCAGTTTGCCCTCTTGACTGCCAGAGCACACCAATGGCTACAACTTGCCTCTGATAATGCCTCTGGAATTAAACCTTTCCAGTATCTATAACACCTTGACAATCTCATCTGACAAGGTTATGGTTAACTGTATATAAAAAAAAGAAAATCACAGCTTTTAAACACTGGCATGGGAAGTGTTTTTATCAATGCCATCAACATCAATATGTTTGGTCTTTGCCCATTCTAGACATTTCGATATGTCTGTTTATACTCTAAGCATTGTATAAATACTGTAAGCATGCCACAGGTTTTTATCTATAATACCAAATTCTGTACATTCATAAGCAGTTTTCGTGGGGAAAAAAAATAAACAAACAATTAAAATGTTTGTATTTTAAAAAGTCAAAATATAAATCTGAGGCTGAAAAGACTTATTCATAAATAAATTATACATACTCCAAAACTATCATCATATTACATATGTTATTTTTATAAATTCCCAGTGTCCTGTTTATGTATAGACAGGCCTCCCATGGAAATATATTTTTGCTGACTTTATCCTTATATTAAATCTAAATTCATTTTTCACTGATTCATTCAATTCCACAATTAGTTTCATATTTGTTCATCATGAGTTAACTTTGCACACCCAAACAGGTTTGAGATATGTAATAAAAATCAGATTCATTTATAATGCCCTCCTTCCTGAGTATCAAGAAACTTGTATTAATTTAAAGTGGTTTTGATAATAAATTGTATCTGAAAATTATTCTGAAATTTTATGTAAGTATAATAGTAATGTCACATACAGCATTAAGATTTTCAAAAGCAAATGTTTGTTTACATCCCATTGAATATAAAAATAATAAAGTCAAGTCACTGGAATTAGTGTGTGACTGCTGAGAACAAAGGATCTGAAATAAACAGTGATTAACACTTATGAATGGTGATTACAATATTCAAAATTATAACTGCAAAAGTCACAATCATGTGATTTTGTGATGGAAAAGGAGGCAAAAGCCACACATTTATGCCCTATAGAACATTTTTACTACTCATAAGGAATAGCATTCCATTGGATTAAACACCATGGCATACAGTTCAAAGTCAACAAGTAATTACACATAGTTTTAGTTTTCAGATGGTGATATCAAACACATACTACATGTTTTCCTGAGTGAAATCCTTAGCAGCTAACACGTTTTGGGTTTCCTCATTTATTTATTATTGCCTAAATAGCTTAATTTTGCTCAGTGCAAAAATACAAGGCAATAAGAGAGTCTCTATAGAAAGTCTTCTGTGGCTCTTGAGTTCAAAGCAAATTTTCCAGCTGAGTTATAAAGTCCTGGAGTGAATTTCCAAAGAAAATGCTAACAGGCCTTTAGCTATGGTGGTGCTAGTGGGTGTTGATAAAACAAATAGAAAGCCTTGTCAGTGCCAGAAAAGCAGTCCATCATTAGAGGCACTTTTCTAGATGCTTTCTTTTATATGTGGGTGATGATAATCTTCCCACCAGCGGGCATGCTGGGTTTTGGCACATATCAAGCTTGTCAGAATCATTTTACACATTCCAAACAGGCAGAATAGACAATAACAAAAGAGAAAAGAAACTTTCTCAACATGGTGCATATCTTTGTTCTCAGAAGTTGCCATTGCCTTTTTATGGAGCAAACAAAGCAACCATTTAAACAAACCATTATGCGTGTTAGACCATTGACTCAAGTTACAGCAGGTATATCAGGACTTCAGGTCTGCCCTCAGCTCTAACAGAAGAGGGCAGAAGGAAGTCTGTGTGACAATCAAAACCAGTTCTAAAATAGTTTTCTTCCCAACCACATTCCCTCATTTTAGTGTTTAGCAAACCCTAAAACAGTCAGCTACAGCTCTTTGTGTCCCCAGAAAGCTACTAGTGAAGACTAGTCTCAGGATATATTAGCTAACCTCTCCCAGCCTTTACAAATTCAGTCTTGCAGAGGCAGACAGCACCAGACACAGCTATTCTGAGTCACCCACACAAATCATCCTTTTCAACAAAACCAGCAGTTGCAGCATATGCTGTTTTCAGTATCAAAATAAGGAGAATTGCTTCCCAATTTCCTCAGAGCAGCCAAAACCTTACTTTTTAAAACACTTCAGCACCGTATCACAGCTGCAAGAAACAAGGGAATAACACAAGGCAGTCATGGGAACTGTGACCTAACCCTACAAACACCAAAAATCATTGCTCACAGTAAAATGTACAAGCCTTGTATGAACGAAAGATATTGGAAGGTTGGATCATATGGGAAGAAAAATCAGGAGTGACACTGGACTTTGCTGACCATGTATATAGTTGATGTACACTGTCATGTTACCTCACTTTTTTGGGTGATGTTAAGAGCAAAATGTGAGACTGTGAGCATCAAAAAGATTGTGCACCTACAGAACAGGAGGAGATAAAACCAGGGTGAAATCTAGCCTACAGGACTTCCATCACTGGCAACTTTTCACTGAAGATGTAAAGAAGGCAACTTGTCTCTCTCACAAGAGATAATTTGGAGGCATAGCAAATTAAAAGCCAGTCAACTTGTTCTTACGACAAGTTCAGCACAGTTACTCTGCAAATGACTACGAAACAACCAATACAGGTCCTCATGGCACTTCTGTCAAACACTGTCAGTTCTTCAAATGTAACAAATCGACAGATAGTTGGAATAAATAACACAGACACCAATAAGTGCAGTGTCATATCCATGAAGAGAGTATCTTGCATCTGGAAACTATGCAGAGTTGTCCTTCATTTTGCAAAATTATTCCCAACTTACTGACTTCCTCACACTAAAATGTACATTATTCATAAATGGCTGATTAATGCAAAAGATACTATCTATTGTGACTCTGATTCCAAAAATTACATTTATAAATGAAATGTGCATTCATTCACTGTTTCCTGAACTAATGTCCCCTTAGGTATGTAACACGCTTCAGTCACAGGATATAACTATAAAAAAGTACAACACTTGACAGAATTGGGTATTTTTTCATTTGTCTATCATACAAAATTCAAGAATATGTATCATTTCTGCCAAATGTGGCATGTTACGGTTTTCGTACAGTTTTGTACAGAGCTGTCATTAACAGCTCTGCCCAGACATTGAACCTTTTGAATGCCAAGACAAAACTATGTCTTCAGACTCAGTTTTTAGATGGCAGTACATGGATGAAGCTTAAATTCCACAACCCTGAGTCTGCCTGCCACGATCCTTTTTGAATGGCATCAAATGAACAACACACCACGTCTAGCATTATCTGTCTCAGCACACCAGTGAGAACAAATAACACAAAGGGCTAAATTAAGGATCTACATTAAGATAATATTCCCCCCTGTCAAAGCAGAAACCCATTTTTTCAGCTCCATATGTAAAAGCACGCTTCAGTTGACACCTTTCTTCAAGGCTTTCTGCTGATCTTTCAGAAATTACAGCGGAAAAAAACCAATCTATATTAAGTCTTCTGAAACTTTTCCAAACAGTATACATGTTTCACACTTTATATATCAAGATTTAGCTTCAAGCAGGTTTTTAATGTTAATTTATAAATCCTTGAAATATGAGGTTTAGAACAGAATGCTAATATAACTATGGATATGCTCACAGGCACTGCTATAATGAAAGAAATAATTACATCAATAAAATTATATTAGTTTGACATTAACAGTTTGCCCAAACAAACAATTCTGAATGACTAACAAGCACTATAAATATAACTGCTGTCATAAATCAAAGCTATCCATGACCAGAGTTTGTGCAGCAACTTGGAATAATATAAGAAGAAAGTATTATTAGCAATATTAGGAATTTCATTAAGCACACAATTTGAACTTCATCTTCCTCTGAAAATTCCACTAGCTATCATGCTTGTGAGTAAATGCAACATAAACTCGATATCTCTTTGATTGTAGTTATTTTTGAATATAGGAAGTTATCATAGCATTATTAGCTTTGTGATAAAATTTCACACAAGCATTACATCATCCGGTTTCTCACATCAATTGTTCCAGGGTTTTTTGACAGCAGTTTTCTGTTTCTTCAAGATATTTCTTGTTCCATATTCTATGAGGGATAGTAAAAATGAAAAGCTTTAAGTAATTTTAACGTGAACGTTTTCATTTAATCAGAAACGGACTTAAAAGATGGGAGTCCACAGATTCATCTGTTCACACCCATTAAAAAGGCTGCCTTCTTCTTTGGTACAGAATTTCCTTTTCCTTATCTGGTTTAAACTAGAAACAAAACATTTAGAGTTAAATTCTCACTGCCTCGTCTGTAAATTTTCTGGAGCATGTCTCAGGAATAGTAATACACACAAAATTCCTTATATATTTAGAATCTGATTTGCTGTCTATAAGCTTGGGCACAAAAATTTCAGTATGGGTTTAAATGGTCACCTTTCTCCATAAAACACGTGGCTATCAATAACCTAGTGAGCTAAGAAAGCATTCTTTTCCAGCTTGATTTACAGTAAGTATCACATTAAAAAAAGTAGTAACTATAGTAAATCTCAAATTAGAAGTAAAGTACATTTTTATGAATACTTGTAACTGTCAGTAACACCTGCCAAGGTAGGCGAATATCTTATGGAGTGAAGAGGAGAGTTTGTACTGAAAATATGACAACACTTTGTGGACACTACCAATTCACAAGGTTTCTCTTGGTGTATTTCCAAATGTACTGCATTGATGAGATGATGAGCTGCTATAAAACCTAAAAACAATTAAATTTAAAAATATTTCCCAGGAGTTTCTGAAGGAGTCAATATTTTTCTGGCAGTTATTAGAATGGAAGCACAATGAGTTTTTCATAATCTGGTCACTATGTTATGGATTGCTCTCTATTTCAGTGCAGTTGAGTAATGCAAAGTGATGATCTATGATATGCAGCATCATCTCAAGCAGAACTACTGAACTATTTCTTTTTTCATTTTGAATAGTTCATCTAGAGGGAAACATATAAGTAAAATAGATTTAGCATGCAAAGTATGTTGCTACAGTAAATTGATGTGTTAAATTATATTGACAATTCTCACCCTGATAAATATCTACCTGACCCACATTACTACATAATAGACCACTGCCATTCACAGCCATTAACACAGCTATCAAACCTAAATATTACCTTCTTTTGCTACATGTACATAAAATCTTCCACTACTCAAGATTACAGATCTTGAACTAGGAAGACCCATGTATTGATGCAGTAGACAACCATATGCTGTTGAAAAGCTCAAAGGACAGCTTCAAGAAAGAGAAAAATTTCAAAACATGTCTTATGTCAGGTAATCATTTACAGCACTGTCATGCTAATGGCTACAGAAAAGCAGGGGAGCAGCAACAATAGGCGCATTCATCTTACTACAGAGCTGGAAAAGCTCCACCTGTATCCCCCTGCACTCTGTCTCCTGCTGTCCCCTGCCAGGTGCATCCCATGACAGAGGGTCTGTTAGCAGGGACATTACCTGTCACCTCTTCTTCCTGAAAGGCACCTTGACTACAACTAATGACTAAAGCAGAGCAAGCATCTCTGGCCTCCAGCCACATACAGGTTCCTTTGTTATGACACTGTGGGTCTCAAACCTTTTTCATTTAGTAAGAAAGGACGCAATACTTCCACCTGTACTCTTTTTTAAAAAGACCATTGCTAAGTGTTCCTGTAATATTGAGATGTCTTTGGAGTAATTATTGTAATGTGCATGATAAATTTTGAAAATATTTGGGAAATGTACTCCTCTTTGTGATTTTTTTTAAGTAGTAGATCATTTGTTGTCTTTTACAGCACCATAAAATTTTACTGACAAGTTATTTATTACAACAAAGTTTAGCTTGGGGATTTCTATTTGTATGAAGTTTACAAATGGAGAAGGGATGAGAGAGACTGCTCGTTGTGATGATAAGTGTCTTTTCCCCATAATGATAATAATAATAATTTGTCCCATCTGTCTAAATCTAATCTAAGAGTGTTTATGAGTAATTGAAGACATATTTTAATTAAGTCTGGTAGTAGAATTGATATGTATTTTAGTCCCTCCAGGGATCATTTAAATTTCCAATTTTCAATATAGGGTACGTAACCCCTACATCGTGTGGGAAGCAACCTGGGCTTGAAGCAGTTAAATGTGCATCTGGATCTATAAGCCATTTAAAACGTTTCTGGAAGGACAGAGACTCACTGTTTGCCACATTCATACCCCAGAAACTGTTTTAGTCTGCCAAGAGTATAGTATCTAAGGTAAAATGTGAACAAGTAGTACACTTTTATGCTGTTTCCAGGGAAATTATAGACCCTTATTTTAACATGGATTTCAAAAATGGATTTTTAGGCAAATACTTTCCTTTTCTAAGTCCATAGAAGGCCTTTATTGTCATAATATTTCTTATAGTCCTTGCAAACTTCATCTGTAATCCTAACAGCATACACTGCATTCTAACAGTACAGATCAAATATACCAGATTAAACTACAAGAAAGCAAGACAGTCACCTTGAAAATAAACATTTTAGCTTTTGAAGGAAATTCCTGAACTTCAGACTGCCTAAGCCAGTGTAAAGCTATAAAGCACAGCATTTCTGAGGACAGCCTCAAAACTGATATGACATTTCTATTGTCCAACCCGCTCATTCCAGTTTACAGTCAATCTCCACCTTTGCACTTCCAACAATGATGGTAATTTAAAAGCTGCTGACTCCTTTGGTCACGTTTTACCTTCATAAGGTCATATGTACTTGTTGTTCAACTTTCAATTTTTAAAAAGGTCACTGATTACAGATGTAAAAAACTTAGGTTTAGACATTGAATTTGTACTCAGGGAAATCTCTGTTGAAGTGACCTGAGCTTTATTCACATGCAGGCTTTCCACACATTCCATGCAAAATCAGAGATTTATTATTTAGGCATGCATTTTTGTCAGTCCAAATATTTAGATAGTGTTTTATATACACATATCTACAAGTACAGTAAATTTATGTGCATTATTTAATTTTAATAGTATTGGAGATATCACAGCCTGTGGAGATAGGAATAGCTTAAAATTTAATATTAAAAATAATTTTCTACTGAAATTACTCAGGAACACCGAGTTTGAGAAAATAAACTAATCTTACCAAAATTGAATTGGGTGTCTGGTCCAAACCAATCACCAATGCTGGTTCTGCAGTCAGTAGAAACACGTGTGCCACTGCAAAAGATGTCTCATCCCAGTTCAAATAAATACACATCTGGGATAGGTTACTTAGGTACTTTTCCATATCTGATGACTTCATAGAAAGTCTCTGAAGTCAAGTTAGACATGGACATCAAGTGGGATAGGAGTGTCAGGTTGGACTAGGTTTGACTGCCTTTGGAAGGGCTATCCTGATTGATATACGAGAATGGTAATACATTACTGCCTTTGAAATCCATAGTAACTTTGCTATTGACCTGAGCAAGAGTCAGATAACTCCCTTCCACTGTTATTGTGTTCCCTAAGGTCCTATTATATACCCCTTTACCTATGCTTGCTTTTATACCCTTTAAGAGCATACAAAACATGGAAAATTGGTATTATACATTCGGTCAAATAACGCACTTCAGCATAGTTGTAATGACAACTAAATCCTTTCTTTGAAGCTTTCTTCATTTGCTTATTTTGGTGCCCTCACTTTAATGCATAGGAAATATTGTCAAAGAGCAACATTTCTAATTAGTGTGCAAGTACCAAATTAAAAAATGAAAATGTTTTCCTTCTAGTCCCTAGTTCTACTTGAGAAACAGATGGATCTCTTTCTGTCATTATTTCCTCTTTTGTTTGGGGTTTTTCTAAGGCACTAAAAGTAGCCTGAGAATAAGAGACTAAATGCTGAGTGCTTCAGCATTAGGTGCATTGGCTCAGAAGGGTTAAAACAGAATTTTAAAGTTTTACAGAGAAAAGTAACAAATTCTGTAATTGTATAGTGTGGTGCTTTCTACCACTAGAATATTTTGAGGATGCCAGAGAAAACATGGACTAAGAAAAACCAGTAGATATGTTTTATCTAGATCTTTCAAAAGCTGTTAACAGTATGTCCTTAATGAGATTATTAGGGAAAACAGTACACATGGGTAAAGTGTTATCACAGAGTGGACTGGGTATAACCCCCAAACACTGCCAAAAGTACTCACAATTATTAAAAGTTGTCATTAATTTTTGAGAGCCTTCAAAACATTCATACAAAGATTGTTGTCAGTGTTTGTGCTTGGTACCATGTTGTCACAAGGCCAGACAAAAAACAGTGGATCAATTCAGCAGTTTTGACAATACAAAATCTGGGAAAGTCAAAGACTATAGTAATTATTAAATAGTATTATAGTATCTAGTAATTTTATATGCAACAGACGGATCATTTCCTTTTAGAATACAGACCCCTGAATATGCAAATATTTAATTCAACAGAAGAGGAAAACAAGTACAATAATCAATTATAAAGACAGCATATTTATTGTATTACTACGTAAGGCATCTCCCCCCAGCTACAAACCCAGGGACAGTTGCCTATTTTCCAAAGGAATGTTTTCCATTTTGACTAGTTATGTTGTCTAAATAGCTAGTTATTGAAGGTTACTCGAAAAAAAAAAAAATAATAATTCTGAAGGATGAGAGTACCTACCGAGACTGTTTAAAACAGAAATAGTTAAATGTGTTAAATTATTGGACAAAGTGACAAGGCTTTTATTGCTTTTTAATAACTACACTGGTTTCCTAGGAGATCATGCAGAACCAGTTATATTTATGAAACCAATTTAATTACAGAAAATAACAAATGCTGATTTGAGTATAATACTGCTATGGTTGATTTTGCCCCATTTATAAGCTACAGTATAATTTGAACAGTGCAGTTCTCCAGTGCTTTTGCCACAGAAATAGTGGAAGAACATGATCATTAAGTATCCCAAAAATAAAACCAAGCAAAAAAACTCCATTGTTTCTGTAAACATTTCTCCAGACCCCTGAAAACACTTTCTCTTTTGTATTGTTATATTCTGGGTTAGAAACCAAGTGAATTTTGTATAAAGGTTTCCTTATCACATCACTAACAGCAACTGTTGCTTGTCTCTTGTCCCATTCCAACACACGGAAAGACCACAAATTTGCAAAGCAGCCCTCCCCACTGCTTTTGCAAAGCAGCAGGTCTATTAAAGTCTTGTTGTGATAGTCTCAACCCTGAAAATTTCATACAATTGTCTGAGGCTAGTGCTGAAACAGGTTAGTGCTGCAATGACAGATGTCAGAAAAATTCCCAAGCACAACGTGCCAACAGCAATACCACATGGCCTAAAACATCAGATAAAATCTATGAGCAGGAAAAAATTTGGACCATTTTATTTCCCATTATATTAAAGTATTACTGAGACACAGATCTAGGATAATTTCAGAGAAAGGCAGCAAGGATGACCAAAGGCATGTAACAACCATCACTAAGCATGCTAGAACTTCCCTGCATAAAGAATGGAAAGGAAGGAAAGGAAGGAGGAAAAATAATCAATTGAGAGGCACTACTGTAGGAGAAGTCTATAAAATCATGAGAGGCATGGGGAGATTTGCTAAGGAGCAGAAACTTATTGCTTCTTCCAATAAAAGACCTCAGGAACAGTAACTGAAGCTAAAGATTTTCAAAGTTATTAAAGAAGGGAACTGTACATATAACATCATTTTGCTGCAGAACTCCCTTCTACCAGATCGTAGTAGCTGCAAGAAGTTCACACAGGTTAGCAAGTGACGTTAGACAGCCTAACGAATGAGAAATCCCTTACTCAAAAGAAATACATAGAAATACGTGTTAAATCTCCTGGATATGGAAATTATTGAAGAGATTGGGAGAGTTAATACAAGTATTGACCTTTACTTGTCCTAGATTTAATTGCTTCCTTAGATAACCGGCTTTTAACTACTAGTGAAGGAATTCTGAGCTATAAACCTTTGGTCTAACCCAGTACAACTATTTTTACAGGGCATATGAAAGTGCAGACATGAGCACTGTAATTTTGTTACATGAATAACACCAACCACTCACCATACAAATTATAACCTTCTACAGCATATCCAATGTAACAGTGAATGGCATTACATATTACTCACTTGTACAACACATGGACTTCTCAAGTGGTTTGTATGATCTTCTAGTTGCATTGTTTTCCTGCCTCTAAGCGACATATTCTTCTGTTATTCTGCAATTAAAAGGTAAAATACAAAGACGTGTATAAGTAACAGGAGCAAGCATTTAAAGTACTAAACATTATCAGTTACCAAGGAAATTAAAGACACTAGAGTAGAAGAATCTAAGAATTCTCTTTTTTAAAGTATTTTAAAAAGATAATGCAACATTTAAGGTAATATTCAATGACAAGTAATTTGAAAGAATATCATAAAGTAATGAGTAATTTAAAGTAGTATTCAACAACAAATAATATCATGAATCAAATGTATTGCTGCATGGCTCGACTAAAGCTATCCTCTCTTTTCAAACATAACTTTCTACCACAGGATTCTTTAAGCGTCTATCCAGTGATTCCTTCAGCTCTCTTCAAACCATTTTCTCCCAGGTTACTCCCAAGTCTAACACCAAATTAGAGTTACAGAGAAACAGAAAAAGATGAGGAGCTAGCCCTCTGCTCTAAGGCTGGGTCAGATGAATCTGTGTTGGTTTTTTTATCATCATGGGAGGGATAACTGGCCACATGGACCACTTGTCTCAACCAATATGTCCCTTTTTATAGTCTCTGCTGGCTGAAATGTCATCCACTTGCTTGCATCTAACCTATATTTTAATCATCACTAACAAGCAAGATACAGAGATTCTTTCATTTAAAACTCTAAGTCTTCGTTTAAAATTATTGATCTAATCTTCTAGGTACTCACTTTTCATTCTTTTCTGTGCTCTTTCAAAGTAGCCACTAAAATATAATTTTTTTTGTCTCTGTTCTTCATGGTATTCCATTTGTCCTCACTTTTCTACCTCTTTCCTTTATGAGTGGATCAATCAACCCTAAGCCTCTAACAGATATTTCTATATACTCCAGGCCAAAATCTCAGATTGTTTCTTGAAAACTTGCTACATGTAGTAGTATCCATCATCATCAAGCCTTTAGATTAACAACAAATTAAAAAAAAAAAAAAATCTTCCAAACTTCTAGTTTATCATCTGGCTATAACCACTACAGCTGCATTCCTCTTACACTCATACTACTGTAAAAAAAACAATACTTCCCTTCAAATTACATGCAAGATTCGGTTATTCTCTGTCCAAATTATTATTTCAAATATATCAGCAATGATGTATTTTTTCCCCAAAATTCCTATGGCTGAATTTTTTGGTTTTGTTAAGCCATTTTGTAGTCATTCTACAAAATCCAATCAGACAATCTTAATTTGGAGCACGATAATGCTTATACTTACACTAACACAATTACAAAAAAAAAAAAAAAACTCCCCATGAATCATTTCAGTGTGTCCGTCCCTCTGAATTCTGCAGAAAATTTCTTACTATTTAATCAAATTGCATGCATTTGGAAAGAAAATTATTGCTTTCCAGAAGTATTTTTATGAGCTGGTACCAAAGGCTATCCCAATAGTAATCATCACTCGAATAATTAAGATCAGGCTTGCCAAGCAAATTCAATACTTTACAAGTATTATGCAAAACAGTTAATATAGGGAAAAGAGCACATGCAGTACAGTTTGGCTGTTTTGAAGGAAGGGGGGATTTGCATTTTCTTTCTTTAAATACAGCTTGATAAACCTAAATACTTAAGTAAATATATTTTCTTTCAGAAGTGATATAATAAAAACAAACTCTCTAATTAAGGTCACTACACAAACGAGTACCTTTGTTTCTTAGAACAGGATAAAACTCTTGTGTACACTATGAATCAAAGGGAAATTCTAACTTCATTAAAGCCAAATGCCAAAGCAAACCTCAACCCTCTCTAAACTTACTCAACACTATTCTTCCCTTAAAGGAGGGAAAACTCACACTGATTTATTTTTTGCTTCAATAAAAGGAAAGCACTCTTTGTTCTCAAAATACAAACATATGCAAAGTGATTGAATTACTGTTGTCAGTTAGCTTTCTAAATTTATGAATGCTGCTGTAAAAGTTTAAGAGCCCTCTGATTTCTTCTTTTTTCATTGATGATATGTAGGGTACGTAATTAGGCCAAATATGTGCTTGCCTCAGGTCAACAAAAATAAATACCTAACTTCCAAGAGAAACTGTCACTTGTTCCTTATTTTAGAAGTAAATATTTCCACTATATTTGCTTACTTTGTCAAATAGCATCACCTTCTTGTGAATGCTACACTGTTAAAGCTACAGAAAAATCAGTTACAGAATCCACCTTTTTCTATAGTGCCTAATATGTTCCTCTGTCTCAAATTGTTGACTTTTAAGATTACAAGGGGAAATAATAGGAAATTATTAATAAAAATTCAAAGAGGAACTTGAATTCTGCTTCATTTATGTTCTCTTACACCTTAGTCATGAGCAACATCATATCCATGATAGTCACAAGTAATGAAAAATACTGTTATGCTGAACTCCATATATATATGATAAGCTCCATTTGCTTTCTTCGGCCACAGAACTCATAAGAGTCTTGCATGAATGTCTCTCATCTTTCAGTCTTTTTTCTCCTAACAGTCATCTCAAAGGATCAGAAGACCAATGAATCTTTTAGATATTAAATTCTAGCAGAGTTTTGACCAAGAAACCTCTTACACTTTGAACTGAGTAATGACTAGCAATTTTGCAATAATAATACTAATTTGTTTTGGTGTTATAGTCTAGGGATATTTAATTCTGCATTGCAGTTACTACAGCTATTGATTTAATAATTGTCTTTCATGTCTGAAACAAACAACGAACGGAGAATGTGTTACCCACTTTTGGTTCACACTGCTCCGTACCATTACGTTTCCTCCAAGTCAGTGATCTTAACCAATCAATCAGAAGGATCCATCAGAACTCTTTGATGAACTCTACTAGGCTGGTAATTAAGATGAATGCACTAAGGACAATCATTGAGTAGCTTAGTCATAGGGAGGAAGAAACCTATTTCATTTAAATTGCCATAAACTGATATGAATGCTATTTCTATTGAAAGAGAAAATGCTTACAAGCTGGGATTAAAAAGTTGTTGAAATCTGTGTGTATTCTGTAAACATAACTTTTTTTTTTGTTGTTTTACCTGGCAAGGGGAGGAGCACTCAGCTCAAAAAATAATATCAGAGCCAATGTTTAGTTACCTTCAAAAAATTTTAAAACTGAAACATAACATCACGTATCCAGTTGGAATAAAACAAGACAGCCTTGCTGAAGTCAGCAGCACTGCAGAACCAATTTGAGTTCAAAAGCCACTTAAATTCTGATCAGCATTCTTCAAAGTAAATTCAAATCTGTGTTTTCCTGATGATTTTTTTTTTTCAAAATCAGAAAACCTCTGAAGGATCTGAAAACTAACATGCATTCATTGTAAACTAGGAAAACCTCAGTACACAAAACGCCTTCCCTGTCAGGAATCCAGCGCGGTGAAATACATCAAATGGATCACCAGATTTAGCACTGAAACTCTCATTCAACCCACAATTCATCCCTCAGATGCTTTTTACTACACCAAACACACACACATTTCTTTAAGCAAACAAAGATTCTGCTTCCCTTAGCTGGTTACAGCAGTTCCCCCCCCTTCAAACATCCTCACTTGCACTGACCACCACAACCGTCAGTCGGTCTTAAATACCACTTGGACAAAATTTGAGCAAGCCAAGGCTGTGGACATACATGACAATGTAACGTTCTGCAGAAATAATGTACAAGCTGGGAAAGGAGAAGTGTACAAAGGTAAACACAACTTTCAATTCCAAGCATAGGTGAACATCTGAAAAAAAAATAAATGTGGGAGCCCACACTAAAAATTAGTTACACCTCTTAGAATCACAAATCTTCTGCTTATTAAACCCAAAAGCAAAGGAGTGGTTATAGTATGCCTGAACTGCAAAGACTACATCAGTTAGGTTAATTGGCAACCCACTAATTCTTTCTCATACAAAGTTGAATTTATATATATATAAATTATAGAAATTTTTATATATATATATTCCTTTTTCTAAATGAACTTCACACTTACCATTTTACCTATGAATATACTACAATGCATCAACTATATTAAAAAGCCAAACTCTTACTCACAAATCATATATATGAAGAACTGTACAAACTGAAGTTTTGAAATGCAGTGGGCAATCATTGCCATTGTATTTGAAAAGGAAATAGAAATAGGAAGACAACATGTCTGATGTTGCACCATTTAGATCTAGAAATAGTAGTTACAGTACTGAGTTGTAAAAATATATCTTAGCTTCTCCTTACCTAGTACCTAGATAATAGCCCTTTACACAGGTCCTTTTTCTTTTCAGGTTTAGTTTATTGCATGTACTCTGCTGCCTTTCAACTTCTGAAAAATATTAAATATGTTTATGACTACACCTGGATAGATTTTGAGTCATATGATTCTTTTCTTATTCAAATACTATGTTACCTGGCAGAAATGCAAACCACTTCACACTACATTTCCAAGCGACTGTTTCTACATTTACTGTGCAATTGGTATTTTTTCTTACACTGACTAGTTAATGAAGGACAAAAGCTTCATGATTGAATTTTTACCATAAAAGTAGGAAACTGCTACACCTGGATCACTAGACAGGAAATTGTCCTTTTATAATTTTCAATTTCCCAGTATCACTCTGTAATTTCACTGTGAATTTATTTTCTCTTCTACTCTCTGATCTCTACTCAAGCTCAGGCATATAACATTTGTCTTCTCAGTGATCTTTACCTTGAGTATTTGTATAGCAACTTGCACAACAGAGCCTTGGTCAGGGTTTCCAGGCATTGCTGTAATAAAAAATAAGTGACTGTTTTTCCTAGACAGTATCTAGGAAATGACTGCAAGTAGGGTTGCATCAAATAAAGTCTATTAGAACAAGATCAGAGTCTCATTTTTCAAGAACTACGTGTCAGGAACATGGTTAATCTAAATAGAAAGAAACATTTGCACCATCTTATGACTGAGATCTGATTAAGTTCATAGAACATGAGCACACATTTTTCTAGTGAACTAGTTTTGAAAATTATTCATCCGTGTTTTGATACCTAACAAGAATTCCACTCATAGAATTTGTTGTGAGCTTACTTTAAAAATGCAAATCAAAAAAATAAAAAAACAACAGTCTTGCTCAAAGCATATGTATCAGTTTTAATACTACAATTTTAATTACGTCATTATCTTTATTATTTATTAAACAACTCTCTGAGTAATAAAGACAATTTGACATGCTGCTGGATGCAATCTTTGCACTTCCTATATTATACCTGTGTCAAAACACTAAGCTTTTTCTGTATTATACAGTTTTCACCTAAGAATATATTCTAAATTATGCTGTGACTCTCATGACACAGGTCAAAGACCTGCATAGCCTATCAAGCATAACTTCTGATCTGAATTAAGTCAAAAGCATCTTCCATTTATTTACTAGAATGCCACACTTTATTCACAGGTCAATGAAGAATAAAAACTTCTAATTAGAAATTGAATACCCAGGAAAAATGAGAGAAGTGGGTGATCCTTATAATTATATAATTTCCACTCCTTTCAAGGGTATTTGAAGGAGAAAGTGAGAAGGAGGAGGAGGATGAAGGCCCCAGGCCCATTTATTAAAGACCTCCTGGAATATACCACACAGGAGCAAGAAAATTCCAATGCTCGCATACTTGTGCAGAAGGAGTGCCACTTACATAACAGGGGGAGGGACTGAGGGCCTCTGGCTACACCTGCCCAGGTAAGACATCATTGGTAAATTGGATTAAAAAAAGCAGATGTCTCGTGCTCACTCACATGAAGGACAAGGTTGCCTCTCGCAGGGACACCCACTGTCCTGCAAGCCTGCTGACGCGTGAGGATGCAGCCTCTGCTCTGGGGAGTCTGGGCATTCTAGGGTAGGTAAGGCAACTTCATGAGTAACACCTGGGCAAGTTTGGATGTTTATACGTAGGACTTATTTCCCTACTCTCTCTCTCAGGTTCCCACTTACTTGGCCACCTCTTGTAAGAAAATACTGTTTTTGTTAAGCTTTCAACGGTGTCTTAGTTTCAGCATCCCTTCAAAACCCTCCCTGCAACAGGTATAGACTTCTAAACAGCAGAGGTTTTGTACCCTCTTCTCTAGAAACATAGCAGCCAGACTATATTTCTGCACATTACAGTTCTGCAAGCAGTGGAAGAAAGATCACAGGAGCTGAAAGGCAATATCCACTAAACCACGATACTAGTTCTGTAAACCACTACTTAAGCACTGGAACAGTTAGGGGTACCACTATAGTCTCTCTGTATCTAGAGAGAGAAATGTGAGAGGATTAAAAAGAAAAACAAACTTCAGATACTCTTGAATCCCTGGTGGGAAACATTGAGAGAAAATCAAATGCTTTGCAGTTTTAACTTTAGTGTCTGAACCATGTAAAAGCATTGCATAGTGTTACATCTTTCAGTGTATGGAAATGTAGATTAATACAATTAAACATATATATCAAACAAAAAAATTTTTTGAGCCTTTTTAGATTTTAAATGTTGCTATTTTGTATTTTTAATGTACATTTTTTCCATGTTTCTGATTCACATTACTCGATCACCAATAATAAAAGCACTGCAGAAAGGATATAACACTTTTATATAATAGAAAAGGAAGAAGTTGTACACCATTCAATCGGAAGTTTCTGCAGTAAAAACATAAAAATGCTTAGTATCATCCACTTAAAAATGCAAAAGATGCAAGTTTACCAGTAGCTGCAGTAGTATGTGTATGAATACATCACTAACCCATAATCTTCTTTTAACTTTTAAATCTTTTAATCCTTTCTTTTTACTTATCTAGAGTGCTTAAACTCTTGTTATACAATATACAAGCATATATTTATATTTGTCTAGTTTCAAAAGGAATTAAATCAAATATTCCCAGCTGAATCAATTGAGAAATACACCACTTCCCTTTCCTTGAATATCAAATACATTCACCAGATACAGAGGAGGACAAAGATCTACTGTTTTGATTCATAAAATTTTATCCCTTACAACTGCTTGCAGCTTTAGGCATTTTGAACTCTATAACCATGGCATCCAAGCAGAAAAGGCAGTAAGACAAAGAAAAGAGAAAATGGGTTCTTTCACTCTTCATAAGCTCTGTCATAGGTATCTTATGGCTTTTCCTAGAAGCTTACATGATATAGTAACTCTAATGTTAGAGGCTTCTTTTAACTTGCATAAGTTGTTTACAATGGATAAAAATACATGTAAGAGAAAAACAGAAAACATATATATGGATAAAAACTTATTAGTCCTATTCCTCATCTCCTTAATTTTTCAACTCGCGTGAGTTTGGTATCCAGGAAACACATGCCATATTTAAAATAATTTCATTCATGATAACTGAAATACAACTTCAATTCTTCATTTTTATTTTTATGTTGGCTTCAAAAGAAATTCTGTTTAGAAAAGTGAATGTAACAGAAAAGTCAGTATCTACTTTTATCACCTTTCAGTTACTTCAGTTCTCAAATATCTATGAGTCCCTGAGCTCTGACAGCATAATGGGCATTTTCTGCTTACTCACCACTATCAAATAAAAAAAAAGATCCTGCCACGTTCCCTTTTTGTCACAGCAGGTTACCTTATATTCTCAGTTTCACCACAGAACTCACTGTGTTTATATTACAGGGAAATATATCCTCCTACTTCTGAAAAAAGCTGCCTTAAAACAACAGTGACTGGAATTTTTTTTTATTTAAAAAAAAAAAAAGTTGATAATGGTGATAGATCAAACTTTGCTCAAGGAACAAAGTGAACACATAGAAAGCTACCTGTTTGTGGTAAAGTAATACATGAAATAAGCTTCACACATTTATTGTGTTGGTTTATAAAAGCACAGTAAAAAACGCCTACCTTTTCAGCCCAACATATTCCTGACTACATTCCAGTATGCTTAACTGTAAGGCTACAAGTTTTTAATACGTTTGATCTTTAATTCCCAATACCTGAAGTGCCAAAGATTTGAAGGAAACGAACAGCAAGTATAGGTTGCTTGTGAGCTTTTGAAGACATATGCTTTTCAATATGCATCTCACAGCCCATAAATGAAGTTCATGTCCTCTTGAAAAGATGAAGCAATTGTTCCCTTTACCCTGAGTGACCTCTGCTGGCAAAAATAACTTGTGGGTTAAAAGTTCACTAAAAACACATTCACAGTTACATCATGTACATACACTCACAGACAGAAGCACATTCCTTTTTCTTTTTATCAGGTAGAAAATTAAAGTTTCTGCATGCTCAGAATGTTCAAGTCCTTAACTGGATTTGGAGAGTCACTCATTATCTTTCTCCTCAAACCTTTTAAAGAACTATACAGGAAGAACTTCTATTGAGGCAGCATATTTGAAGTAGCAGCTACTGAACAACTACTGGCATATGAAGTACAAACCTGGAGTTTCCTCTTACATACAGATCTGGGGTAATATTGTGGTACAAAGAAGTTTCTTCTAGAAAAATGAGTGGAAGACGCATCTGACTCTGGAATGATGCCTTATGTATTTAGAAAGGGGATTTTAGGCTTCATAAACTGATATAATTACATCTTACTTGACTTGACTTTAATTTTAGTAAATAAAAATCAGTCTTAAGACTCATCTCTGGTTTCACTTATCCTTAATGGAGTGCAACTATTTTTATTTTTTTTTTGAGATATATCAGAATGATACTACAAAATGTTTTTTGTTCAATGCATCTCTAATTTAAAGAAAACTGGTTAGAACAACAAGACAATTATAAAGCAGCAAAACAAATGAAAACTACATTATATTCTTTTGCAATGTGACGTTTGCATTATAAAAATATCAACGTACTACTAGGTCAGAAATGGCAAGAGAACACAAAGTACTAATACAGAAGAGGTAGCCAAAGAGTTTTGGTATCTATCACTAGATATTTCTCAGTTAGCATGGAAAACACCTTTACAGAAGCAATAGAAGTATCATGCTTTTGACAATGTCATATCTAAACTCTGAAGTCTTCGCAAAAGTGAAGCACTCTGAAGAGTTTGACCAAGAAAATTATTACAATTCATGACTGCTGATCACCTCAGTATTCTATCTTATTTAACAATGTCCATGAAAAAAAAAAGGGAAACATATTAAGTCTCTGCCTCAGCAAATAGTGAAATCTATTTATATGCAAATAAGCCATCCATTATTAGTATGAGAAGAGACACAGGCATAAATGAAAAAAATAAATTATCACTGGAAACCCTTAAAGAAATCTATTTCAAAACATTTTACAAGAGCCCTCATTCATGTAATATTTGTTCAAGCCTAGAAGGGAATTGGTGTGTTTTGAACTTAGATAAGAACAGATACCACATTATTTCCCATGCCAATTTATTATATAAAATGCATTTATCCTTGCTTAGAAACAACTTCATAGCAGTAAATCTGTTTCCTTATAAATAAGTGTATTATCACGCTATGAAGTAATTTTATGCTCATTTGACTACTGACATATTTACATTATTTTCCTTTATTTTTAAATTATGACCAGAAAAATGTGTGAAAATATGAAGATAGCATAAAAATGTTAGTTAAAAGGTACAAAGAATGTGAATCCTCAAAGAATAAGGCAGCTTCTGAAATTTGAAATTTGATTTTATGCCAGATTTTTTGTAGGGGGAAAAAAAAAAAATCAAACAACAACAAAACCCTATAAATAAGATATGAATAACCTAAAATCTAGCATGGAAAGTTTGACACTGCACAGTGATATCTTCAGAAAGTTTTTTTATTATTCCAGATTTTTAGCCAACTACCCCACAACCCATTCTGTTAATACATAATTTTCTATAAATCCTAAGTCTGTGGACTAGCACAACGACTTGTTGTTGCTGTTGGCTAGACTTCGTGAACAAAGACTTAAGCGCACTGCAAAGCTCATTCAGCAGAACCCTCTTCCTCTACTGCTTTTAGCCACAGTTCCAAGACAAAAATACCTCAGCCAAAAGAGAGGCACGTTGTATCTGTGAGGTGAAATTAAACTAAGCAGAATTTTATTAATATCTGCTTGAGTTGAATTGCAACACAAGCACACTAAACTGAGAACTGACATTATGTAAGTATTGTGTAGCATTGCCGACCAATAACCAAGTGAGCACATTCTACTATAGCTGAGCAAAGTTATATAAACAACATACAAGTAACATGTGGTCAGAGACAGACTTGTGGTGTTGTTGCCAAACAAGGAATAGGCAAACCTGTGTAAGCACTAAAGCTTGGAACAAAAGATTTATAATAGGCAGGGAATGTATGTGATGGTACCAAAACAAGCTGCAGTCCTAAAATTAGGATAAGGTGAACTGCCAGGAGCAGGTTAAATACTCTCCCTTTTCTTTTGAAGAGCAGGTGAAGGAGCATGAAATAACAATGATCAGTGTTGAAAAACAGGGAAGCAAAAGGTCATTCTCCGGCTTCAGCTCCCTCTGAGGGCTGAAGTCTGGCTCCTTGGCCTCAGCAGCTGAGATCGGTGCAGACCACAGCCACCAGCACCAAGAATGCAGCACCCGCGTCACAGGGCTGTACCTGCACAGCCAATGTAGGATGTGATCATTAAGGACCATCTGTTGGAATACTTATTGATAATGATTGATAGAGTAAGAGCTAACCATTAGCACAAATTGTATCACTAATGAGCATCAGCCAAGCAAAGGGGTGATCTGAAATTTGAAACTGGCCTCATTCATCCATCTTCTAAAGATGCCCACCACAGTTTCACACTCCTTAACTTATATACAGATATTCACTTGCTTAGCTGCAACAGTGCACTCAAATATGTGGAATGATACCTAATAATGCAATTACTGAGAATTACGAGTCACACAAACTAGAAGATCTGAATGACAGTGTTTTTTCTTATGAAACCATAAAAATTTGGGGTTTTTTTAAATACAGACTACACAAAGAATCTTTCATTTTGTGTTATTTAAGCATGTATTATTTTTCCTGTTTCAATCTTTTATTTCCCTAAGGAATATTGGATATTTAACACGTTGTCACACATTCTTCCAGATCTTGTTGAATTAGTAATTCTAGACATGATCTTATCCCAAATCACTGATTGTTTCTAGCAAAGGACAGGCAACTCCGTAGCTACTATACTTTAAGAAGCACTGTAAGAAATATGATTTCATGTTCAAGTCTTACAATTCATGTTTTCACTCAATTTCGAGTTATCTCTATCTCTGGTTCCAGTATCAGTGGTACAAAAAGAATACAAAGAACAGCAGTACAAGAATATTTCCTTAATGGGTTAATAAATCAAAATCACACCAGTAAGAAGCAATTACAGCATATTTAACTTCATAGCACCCTTACCACTCAAGTCAATCTCTAAAATTATGTGTTAATTTTCATTCAAGTGTTACTTTAAAAAAAGCCTAAAATTTTTCCTCAATGCACCTTTTCTTTGACCTTTTCATTGATCAAATTATCTCATATTCCCTCAAAACCTTTTGACTACAGTGACACTATTAGAAAGGCCACAGCTATTTAACTTGCTGCTGTCGAAATCTGCCAACAACAGCATTCATAACATTACTAAAAGGATGCCTTTTTCAAAAACTGTGCTCTCTTTGTGCCTCAGACTGTCATACCTCTCAGTTCCTTAGAACCTACAAACAGCTCAATACCAGTTACCTTTTCAATACTAATTTTAAGCTTTGAATGAATATAAGATGAATTGGGGGGAAACAAAGCATCATTTCTGGCTTTAAAGTAAGGAAGACTCATACTTCAGAGTCACATGGATATATGTCAGGACTGCTGCTTTATATCTTAGCATCTCTTATAAATTGCAATGTTAAAAAAGTGGGTATTTTACATTCTCAAAAGAAATGACTGGATGATCCAGAACTACTGGCATTAATAGAATTAATTTTTTTTTTAAACAGACAATCTAGGCAAAACAATACACTTTAGAAATTCAATTTCTAGATAAACTGATGAGCTGGTACTGTGATGACCAACTTCAAATTTTCACATACAGAAAATCCACAAATACAACTTATTCCATTGAACCAGTCACCAAGTCAAACTCAAACCTTCATGCACAGCTAGGTCCTCTCATATGACATTTGCTACAGAAAGAACACGTATGAGATCTATCTAAATGGACCTTTATTCAAAAATTATATTACTCTAAGAAAAATACTTTTTCTAACCTATCAGACCTGAGGAAGGTCCTGTGTTCAACAGCCATTATCATACAATCACATGTCAGAACTGCACAACAGGTAGCAATTTGAAATACAGGGTACTCCATTTCTGATTTAAGACTTGAACCATCCGAGCAGATTAAAAAAAAAAGAAAAAAAATTCCTGAAAAGAAAGGTAAGGAAGAAGGGAAACAGGACAACAGAGAGACTGAGGAGGTTTTCTGGAGTACTTGCTGAAGTACTGCTCTAGTTCTCCAATACTGGTTAGAAACCACCATCACAGGAACTGTCTGAGCACAGCAGCAAACATAAAAAGCAGAAAAGGAGCTACAACTATTTGTACAATTTGTACTTGGAGATTAGTGGAAACAAAAATTGCTTCAGCGAGTTCAGCTTATGTCCAGCCAATTATTCCTAAGCAATACAAGAACAAAAATAAGCTTTATCAGTGTCATTCTCTGTAGATGTCAAGTCTCAATACAGGCTTTTTGGGTGTAGTTCTCTAATTTGAATGCTTGCTTTTCACATGTGAATAACTATTATACTCAGTGAAAAAAGGCACACATTTATTCTTGTGAAATAAGTGGAAAACACTTGGTATAGCAAAGAGATGATCACTATTATCTTTAGTTTTAAAATTTGTGAAAAACATTTTCCATTGTATTAATGGACTGAGCTGGTCATTATGTTTGCAAAGTCTTCCATTATAGAAACTCCTTTAACATAAGAATCTTGAGTAACTTCTTGGTATATTCTGCTTGTGTCAGACCTGGCATTTGAAAAACTTGAAATTCCTGATATTTTCTCAAATTGAGCTCAGAGTAGAAGCACTATCCTCAAATCTGATGGTACTTTTCAGGTCTTTTTTTTTTGTTTGCTTCTGTAAGGGCTGTTCTATTTTCAAGTTCAGTAAT
>VXAU01001949.1:323485-396807 GCA_013399695.1 Formicarius rufipectus | reverse complement strand
AGTGGAAAAAAAAGAAGATTCACAATGTGCCCAGAAAGGTAAAAATCATACTTTATGGATATAAAACCCATGTTTCAGAAAACCTACGTGCCCCTGAAATTATAAAATGTCCTTGAACATGTTTACTTGAAACTTAAGATAACCAGTTCAAAAATTAATGAAAAAAAAATAAATAGTCTCTATGTGATTATCACATAGAAGCAGTATTACAGAATATTTTAAATATACTATAATTATTTTTAAGTTATAGACTCATACAGAATTCAAGACCATCAGCAGTCACTGCATCACAGGATAACAGGACTATCATATGCACTGATAGTGAAACCTACATTGCTTTCAACATGTGCTTTGAATTCACAGGTATAGTTGGAGATAGAAATAGAAGCCTGGCTATTTCCTTTCCTGAGAAGTGGTCTGTTAGAGCTTGAGTTCGGCATGTATACCTCAAGAGTAAATTTATTTCATAAAATGCTGTGGACAAACTGCTCAAACATTTCAGAAAAAACTTGTGTATTTCATCTGTTCACTGTGTCCAAATAGTTTGTCCTTTAAGTCATACGTTAGTCTTACAGAGCTATAACTTCCTTTTCAAATTGTAGTCATCCTGCCAGTTCTCCTTGAATAATAACTTTTTTCATTCCAAATAAACAATTACCTTTCTCCAATGACATCTTTGATACCAATGTGTATAGAACCAGACACACAAAGTAAAAACATCCTTCTTACCACTCACACTAACAATTCCTCACCTAGTTTAACATTCCTTCTTTCAATACATGCACTTGAAATGCAGCATAAAGCAGCTTTAATTAATGTAGCTCCATTAATTATGAATTCCTGGATGAAGCCTTTTCCTATATCACATGTTTCTAGTTGAAACAATTTAGCTGCTATCATTAAGGAGCACAGCTGACCCATTACAGCTATCTAGACACAGATGTCTAGAAGTACGGAAGAGGTAAGTTTGCAGGTAAAGAAAAAGGACATTGCTGCAAGAGCAGCAGAGAAAAGCTAGTCCAAATTCACTTAAAAATACTGAAACAATAATTCTTCAAACTGATAGAATTATTTTTATCTGTAGGAAAAATGCTGTTGCACTTTCAAAGTAAATACAGACAGTTAAACATCCATAATTTGTAATATTAAATGTGATACTATATAAGGCACTGTGATAGCATTTTTATTAGAGCACAACTGTTAGCATGCATGCTGATTTAAGAACTGTACTTCAGAAAAGTAGTAAATGTTAATGCACTAAGAAAAAAACCATAATATTCCCTCTGCTACCAACAAAGGTTAAATTCATTCCAGGAAATGTTACAAGAGAAAAATTACTGGGAGAAATAAATGGCTTCAACAGGGCAGATCTTCAGCAATTTATCCTTACACATATCAGTTCATCTTTTTTGATGACTGTATCCATTTTCAAGGCTCATTATGTCATTCTTGCTTTAGTGTGCCTTTTTAAGCATTTTCTTTACTTTTTTCCCCATTAAATAATTCTTTGCTAGTTACAAAATAGTTGAATGTTCTTTTTACAGTAGTCACTGGCTTTTATTCCTTCTTTATATTTTGGGAATTTTTATACCTTCACAGAATGATACCTTTTCTTTTTAGTCTGTAAAACGCAGCAGATTTAGAAAACAGCAATAACATCTTATTACTCTAACAGTGTCTTGTGTACCTCCGGTTTCCAAGAAGTAAATTACAACAAATCACTTCCACACACACACACAAAAAAAAAAAAAATTCAACCAATCAAACAAAAAAAACCCAAACTCCTAAAATTAGTCCATAATGCCAAAATGAGTTTTAAGGCTGACACACCAAGAACAAGATCCCATCCATTACCACATCTAATAAAGTACAAAGTTATATTTTCCTTAAGGGATAGAAAGCAAAATGTTTGATCAATATTTAAAGTACAAAAATAATATGCTAGGCTGGATTCAGCACTGCAAAATATATATATATAATACTATCAAATTACTTCAGAAGAAATGAACTATGACTAGAATAATAATTTTTAATGAAGTTAAAGTCAGTATCTCAGAGCTCACCTTCATATTTGAGGAAGAATACACCATCTAACTACTGCATAAAAACCCTAGAATAACATTTCTGTACTACAAATTTCTCCACAGAAGTCTAATGCTTTTGTCCTTGCTGTCTGTCTCTGTATACTTTAGTCTTAGGTATTATCATCTATTAATGCAAACCCAGTTTCTATGTCGAACCAATTAATAAAAAACTGTCCCTCTACACCAGGTAGAGATCCTGCTAAGAAAACTGGATTTTTGTCTCCCCCTAACATATTGTTACTGATAACATGACTTTTAGGCCCTGGAACAATATTCAAAAACACAGATAATACCTTCATCTATTTGTCCCTGAGGGTAATAAACTCATTCTCTGATGGACATTGCATTCTGATTCTCAAGTTAGAACTCTTAAGTCTTGAAGATTCCTACTTAATTTAACTATGTTCTGGCCCATCCACAAAGCAGCTCTTTCCCAGCTTACCAATGCCTTCATTACCGTGAGTTTGACAATACATCTTAGCAAACAAACTGCTTGAAAGGAGCAAAATCTTAGTTGAAGCTGAAGAAAAAGAATGCCAGCATAGTTTTATCTGTGTAGTGTTTCAAGTCATTCATTAAGCAGTTAAAATAAAATAAATTGATCAAAGTAATAATACCCAATTTTAGCTGCCTGTGGATGAACTGAGGCGAGTATGACATTTTGAGGGCAGACTGGCCAGGAGAAGAGCAACAGGGAGAATATACCTACACAGTCAGAGACACAGGAGAGGCCTATGACTACCCAAAACCAGATTTTTGAGGTTTAAATCAAACATACAAAAGATTAAACAATTGCAATGAATCTGGGAGACACCAAGTCAATTGGTACAGCACCAATTATTACAACAACAATCTGCTACTGAATTGATATAACCCCAGTCAAAATCCACTTAAATAGTTCTTCTAGAAGCTTTAAATCAGACTGTCTGAAGGCAGACATGTTGAAAGAAAAATTAGAAATAGTAAAGTCAATATAATTTTCATCTTCTACTTTTTGTATTTGAAAACCTCATATTTTTCTTCGCTTAAGACTTTCAGAATGTTTACAAATTAAGAAATACTTAACTTGTATCTGCACATTTACAGAGTACAAACTTGAAAGTATTTTAATCACAAAAAACCCTGCAGTAATAAGAAATGAAAAAAAAAAAGTAAAACTAAACCCTCATTGTTATTGGGTGAAGAAATTTAAAATCCAAAAACTACCCAGAAAATCTTAATACTAGGACAATATAAAGTCACCTTAATAACAACTTTTATTCCATCAGCAGTTCAGTTATGCAAATTCAGTCTAGCACTTTAACTATGAAACAAAATGCAAATTAATTTGCCTATAGACAGACAACATTCACGTTAACCTAGATAGTAAGACTGCGTATACTTGTATAAACTAATTAAAATATTAATATAGAAGAAAATAAATGGGATAAAAATTATTCTCTACCACTCTTCTAGTTTACCTGTCACAATCTCAGATGTATGGAATCTCACTAGTAAGCTAACAGAACTTGGATTCCCCTTGCAGATTTTAAACAGTATATGGAGGTGCTCTTTAATTATACATATTTGACAACCGAAGAGTTACACAGAAAACCCATAGATATATCTAGCAGACAAAGATGAAGAAGGGTACAGAAGTTCTGTTATGTCAGATACAGGAATTCTCTCTAACTAGATTGTCATATTCTGGACTTCAGAATTCAACAGTGTGTTGATAACTTGAAGGCAGTTCAGGGGATGCACTGGAGAACAGTTGGAGGACTGAAAAACAAATATTATGTCAAAACCTAAAGAACCTCCTATACGAGAGATTATGACAAACACAGACCACATTATTAGCTTCCTTAGATAGGGAAGTGAGTAGAGACTACTGTACTTTAGCAGACAAAGATGTAAGTGTGGAAAGTGGCATGGATGATGTGAAGAAAAACCACAGAAAAGTGGGGGAAAAACCACTAAAGCAAGATATGTTCAGACTAAAGAAATAAGATCATTGCAACAATAAATACAAAGGATCTCTGAAATAACTTATTGAAACCAAAATAAGTCACTGAAAATTTTTCAACACACTGGATTTTTCCCTAAGAAGATCTACATTAACAGAGATCCTGGATGTTAAAATGGATGAATGATACCAGCACACTGCTGTTGCTGTAACAATGTCACATGAACTCTTCTGTTCCTAAAAATCAATCACAATTAAAATAAAAAATAATTTCTGAAAAAAGATAGTAATGTTTTTCTGAAGTTGGTAAAAATCTTTCTGCTATTGATCTTACTATATTCTACATAAATAAAATAGTGCTACAGTGATGCTATATCTTTTGCAATACTAACAGACATTTTCCATTATGATTTCAGTAACTTTGGAATGAAATCACAAAGGCCCAGTCTAACACTTATACAAAGCTACCTGACAGATTCTAAATGTTCCTTATCAAATAGAAAAAATATATACGTATAAAATTCATTTTTCTGTATAATGAAATCACAAACAGTCTGAGATTATGTAAAGAAAATAAGTTTTAAAATATGGGAAAATATCCTTAACTTCTTTCAAGTTTTCTTTATGTTTTCAAAATTAAAGCTTCTCACACTACTTCTAATGCCACATAAAAATATCTTTCTGATCTTAAATGATATAAACATTTCTCTCCATTCAGTAAGTCTCAGTATCCTTTCAATATCATATGGAAACATATGTGGGTAACTCTTTTCTTTTTAATGTATTAAATAACTCCAGTGTTATTTTTATATAAAGAAAACAAAAATCACTTCAGGTATTCTTTGTTTCTTAGCTTTGATCTCACATTTAAATTCATCTCAAATAGTGTCATCTTGCTTTTCTCAGACCATAGAGAGCATTGAGCCTTGATGCAGTAGCCATTTGATTACAGGAAGAAAGGCTGCATGTTTAATGAACTCCTTATTTGATCTGCCAGTGCAAATGGATTTTGATGTTATTTCTGCCATTGACTTCGAAATGTTTTCACCATAAGTCTAAGCAAAGATGGAAAACAGAATGGGAAAGATAAATACTCAGAGACACCATCTTATCTGCTAGTAGCAGTGCAGAATTTTCAATGCAAAATCTTTATGCTAAATATGCGGATTAGCATAGGACACACCACTTTCATTGGCACAGCATTTTTAACTCAGAAAAGCTTATCAGAGTTATTTTAAGAGACACAAAGTTAAATAAGTAACAATAAACAAATAAGAGGTAAAAAAATGCATTTTAGCTGTTCATAAAATTTATAAGCAGATGAAACTCAGCTGGAGAGAAAGCTTATTCTGTATGATAGAAAGTGCAGAACAACAACCCAGAAACGACTGACAGAGTATGGACATAAAAGGGCAAAACCATACTGGACTTTGGAAGAAGGCAAATACTAGCAAAGGTCTAACTTCCAATCCATATCAGTAAAAATCTACAGAAGTTCTATGTCTGGGGCAGGGGGCAGAAGTTAAAAGCTGAATTTTCAAAACTGGGAATTGAAAAAACCTGTAGGGACAAAACTAAAATTTTTAAGGTAATGTATGCTTCTAGATAACAACACAAGTGGATTGGAGATACTTAAGTGTCATACGGGGGAAGAATTCCAGAATCAGTGAACAAGGAACCTCAATAGAACCAGAGAGCTGAGAGAGATTTTTCTATTGTAATTTCTTGGTCAGTAACTGATTATGGAAAACAATTAATGACCCAGAAGAGCAATTTTTGTGTTTAATTTACTCATTGATGGCATCTGTTGCATAGGAAACTTAAAGACTGAAAAATGAATTTTGCATTCATATGAAAATATTAAATGGTACTACAGATTTTGGACCTTTGACACAAATGTTGCCAGACTTAGTCGTAAGTAGTTACTGAAAGATAGTGGGAAAAAAACCTTCTAAATTCTTTTTTTTAATCCCCAAACCTACCCCTCCCCAAGTTTTTTATGCATTAAAAAACATCCAAAAAAATTAATAAATGTGAACAGCTAAACAGACTGAAAGTTGTACTCAAAATTGTCTTCCAGTGTACTGTTTTTATATAGGGATTCTTGCTTTTATAGATTGTTTCTAAAAATATCTAATTCAGCCTATAAAGTCCTCCTCCAGTGAGTCTTATAAAACTTTGCTTTGTATGCTTTCTTTAGGCTATGTTTGTCACGTGAGAATTACTAACCTAACCATAAATATGATAGACTAACCCTACACATCCTTCTTCATATGACCTACTCTTGAAGATAGGTAATCTTGCATTCAAAATCCTTCCAGGATTCCTTTTCCACCCCCTCCAAAGCACTTTCTCACTAACCTGAACAGAAGCTGACAGTAGCCATAAATACACAGGTATTGCTGAGTATTTCGTGCTCAGGCCTTCCAAGTGAAGGCTACTACACATAAATACAGTCCAAGCTAACAAAAACGTTCCTTACACAATATCCTAAATCCCAAAATATATTCATTTCCTGACTCATCACCCTTTTAAAATATTCACATTAAATTACTGA
Source organism: Formicarius rufipectus (assembly GCA_013399695.1). Taxonomy (NCBI): domain Eukaryota; kingdom Metazoa; phylum Chordata; class Aves; order Passeriformes; family Formicariidae; genus Formicarius; species Formicarius rufipectus. The sequence continues at coordinate 390,221 of VXAU01001949.1, read as the reverse complement.
TGTTTTCAAAATATACGTGTTACACTACTAATATTTTCAAAGTAAAATATTTGATAAAGTGGACAAATCCAGTTGGGGTTAATGGTAATGTAGCTGATAATGTAAAGTTCTTCCTACAAATGAACATACAATTTTCTACAGTAAAAGGTTTGTGCATTTTGCTTTGACAATGGCTGAAATAATGATCTTTTGAAAGGAATCAGTAATGCCGCTATAAAGACATATCAGGCTGAGTATCTGAATACCAAACTTAGTAGTTTATCGATCACAAAAAGCAGTTTATCACAAACTTGCACAATACAGTGTTCTCAACTGAAATGTTTATGCTGCTGTCTTAGACATAACCAGACATTTTATGTTTATTAGCAATAATACACATCTTGAGCATTGCCTTGCACATAAATTAAGCATACATTCTTCTCCCTGCTTAATTAGCCCAATATAGTAAGAAAAATCAGGAAGAACATACTTTCAGAAAAAGTATATCAACAACTTAGTTCTGTTGGGGTATTTTATCACTAGCTCATTGGAAGTCATTAACTGATGTAATTTTTTTCCCAAATTAAATGTGGAATTATCTTTCTTAGATACTCATAGTTCTGTTTTGCTTCTACATCCTTCTGAAAGAACCTTTAATTACTTAGCTGATAACATATCTGTCATTAATCTTGTTTTAAAAAAAAAAGTGCTCCTTAGAGGAGGGAAATTGTGCTCTTTATTTTGCCATTTCATGTATTCAGCTATGAGTACAACACCAAAGAAGCGAAAAAAACCTGATTCCTTTTGTTCTGATTGTTGTGAATAGCATTGCTAACCAACAAAAAGGAAAATATATCAGAAGTCTTCCATGCATAACATTTGCAAGTTTGAAGAATATTTTTTCCTAATTTATTTTTCCCTTTGTTCCCTTCATAAAGGAAAAAGCTTCTTCAAATTATGCTTTTGTAAATATACAGTCATGCTTTTCAACAGTTCAGAGTCTGCTCTGAGTTTCCTGATGTTAGATTAAAAGATGTTTTTGTAAAGAAATAGATGAGCATTACAGAGTTACAGCAATGTGCAATAAACTTTTCTCTAAGAAAAAAAATGTTTACAATGGATTTAAAAATGTGTAGAACTGTTTAAAGAGAATAGTCATCAGATATTTTGTTTAATTAAATAGAATTAGGAAAAATAAATGACCATAGGGTTCAGAATTTTAGCATTCAAATGCTAAATTCATATAAGAAAAAAATTAAGGATTAAATGCCCCTGTAGTATTATAAAGTAACATTGAATTGTTACAGGATTGGTGTTAGAACTATTTAATATTGGAATAATTTCAATAATTACTGAAGCCTAGTATTTTATTATTTCTCTAACTAAATAAGAAATTCCAGGTATGAAAATAGAATCTGGATACATAGTAAAGTCTGGTAATTTGGATACATACAACGCTAATGAGGAAAAATACATCAGAAGAAGTTTCTCACATAGACTAGGAATTACAATAGAAGAATTCTTATCTCATAATGGACTTCGAAGTGACTTGTATACCTGCCGGTGTTTAGCACTCTGAGTACTTCTGTGAATTAAAACCACATCCAAAGGAACTACAAAATTTGTTAAGTGATAATCACTCATGCTTAACCATGAAGACAATGGAGATCTCCAGAGAAACAACAACAAAATTATTTAAAGATATGACTGAGTACAGAAGGAGGAAACATTTCATGGTGTGTAAAGTCATCATCGATGCTGAGCTGCAATGGTAAGGAAGTTTGAGGTAGTAATCTGATCTGGAACTGAAGCTGCTGTCTTATTTTCAGCTCTCCTACAGCCAAACCAGTCTTAATAACTGAAGCTGGTTTTACACAGATTCTAAATATGATAAGCTACATTTCTCCAGAAGAATCAACACATAATCTGAAGAATGAAATCAGTCTCGTAGGAATTTTTTAAGCCAACTTAAAAACTTTTATATATGAGGAAAAAAGTTAATCCTGAAACTAGAATCTTCCCAAGGCATAGATCGGTGCAATGGCTCTTGAGAATGTCTAACGTAGGGAAGAGATACATGCAAGAGAAACAGAGTATGAGACTGAGACAAATATGGTAGACCTCACAGATCACTTATGTGAAACTAACAGATGTGCAATATTACATAACCAATGATGTTTTGTTCTTAATGTTCTTATATCTATAGGCAAAGGGGAAAAAGGAAAAGAGGAAAGGAAGATGACCAGGCAGGCTTAATTGGTACAACACCACCAGCACACTCCTTAACCAGGTGGTAAGTGATATTTTTAGAGCCTAGGAGATGTTAAGTTTGCATACCAAACAACATTAACAATCTTTTTAACAGAACCAAGAAACTGCTGAACCACAGATATTATCTCCTACTGCTTCTTATGATTTTTTCCATTGTAGAAAAAGGTAAATTATTACATAAGTTTGCTAGAAATTATGTGCTAGATGAAAGTCAGTCTTCAGAGTAGCATTGAAATCCAGAGAGATGGAAAGATGAGGAAAGCCTGTGATCCTGCAGCTACTTCAACTCTGCTTTCCAAAAACTTAGGTAACATTTGGCTAAACCTGAAGACAATTAGACCATCACATCAATTTTGGGGTAACTATTTTGAGTGAAGAGTCATGTCTCAATCAAAAAGGACAGACCTCAAAAATTAAAAACATATCCGGGAATACGTTAACACTGTGCTTTTCCAGGAATAAAATGCATGACTGTTTCCATCAATCACTACAATAAATATCACATGGAGAAGTAAAAAAAGTTAACATTAAGATACATATACACCAGGAATTCTGTTCTAAAGTGTGATTTTCTCTGGAATCTGCCAAGAATTCTGTTCTAAAGTGTGATTTTCTCTGGAATCTGCCAAAGGCAGGGTTTATTTCTCCCAGGAATACAGGTTCTGCCAATGCAAAATTTTTTTTTCCTCTGATCTTTCCCAATTGGAATCTAGTACAACGAGAGTTCCGTTTTGGAATAAAAATATTCACGTACACATGCAGTCTTTGATTTTTACTTTTATTTTAAACAAAATTACAATAGCAGAAGTACTCACAACAATGTAATGCTTAAGAATATGAGAATTCCTCCTCAAACTAATCTCTCCCAAATCTTGCAGGACTTAAAAGACAAATAACAAAAGAATCTACATTAAAAGGAAAAACTGACAGAATTCTAAAGTACACGTTCAAGTTGAAACCACTATCTAACAGCTTACAAATGCACCCAAACACAGAAAAGAAAGCACTGAAGAGCACAGTGCAGAGGCTCTTGTAACCAGTCACAGAATTATATTGCTACTAGAAAGGTGCATCAGCTAAAAGGAGTTATCAACATTTAACTGGCACATTTGTCCATCCCTGTACAGTAAAGCTGAGACCCAACAGGGTTACAGCACCCCTGGGAAAAGGCTGCAACCTCCACCCACGGGGCAGAGATAGCTGTCCACTTCCAGAAGTCTGAAGATACTCCAAGCCCTAACCCATATGTCACACTCGATATAGGTAGAGGTAAAAAGGAAATATTTCACTTTTTTCAACTGCTTGAAAGAATGCAAGATGGAAGAAAATAAATGCTTAATAATTCTTTTGTCTTTTTCTTCCAAAGTTATGCTTACTGTGCTTTGTGAAAGCATTGTGAAGGTATTTTAATGTCTTTTAATAGTGTGCAATGTTGTTAGAAATGAAAATTAAAGTACTTTAGGGTTGGGTTGAGTAGCTTACCAAACACTTTCCTGAGCTCTACTCTGTACTTCCAGGTAGGAATGACTGATGATTCACATAGTCCTTCTATTCCACACAGGAACAAATGGCTTCAAAATGCTGGGAAAATTCCTGCAGGCATTTCAAGGCCTGTGCCTTCTACCAACCAGTTAGTACAGATTGGTATTCTACACAGTTTAAAAACATCAAGCTAGCTCCTGAAGGAAAACACTAAACTGAAATTCAGGTTAAAAGATCCTATTACTCTCTGAAGTATGCTACATAAGAAAAGGGAACAGAAAATTGGCATGTAGGTTTTAAAATGATAGTTGTATTTATTTTCACTTCTCTTAGTGATGACAAAGTAAATGTGTATGTTTGGTCACCTCTAGAAATAGAGAGGCATTTGCACCTTTCCAAAACGTCCAAGTTTCCTGTGAAAGGTCAGATTGTCACATTTGAGTCTGCTACTATTGTCACATTTGAGTCTGCTACTACATAGGCAAGTAAACTTACACTGGAAAATATTTCTGTAGAGGAAGAACTATATATTCATACTAAATACAGCTTTTACTCAAATCTCAGAAGCCTTCTGCCTGATCTTTGAGTAATCACAGTTGTACAACATTTACCCCTGTTTGCAAAGAGCAAAGCACAGCACTGCTATATGATTTTGCTACTTCCATTCTGACACAGGTTCACTTCAATTCGTATTCAATACAATCCTGCAGTTGAAGTACAAGTACTTTTATGAAAAGAAGCAATGAGGTGGAAAACTGTCTTTAGAACTTTTTCTTTCATTGTTAAGAAAGTCATGGTATATTTTGAACAACCACGAACTGTTTCAATCTTTGAAAGCGTGTACTGTGGAATGAATTTAATTTAATCCTTACAAAATAACTTGAGTGGAAAACAGTTCAGAAAGTGATACTGTACTGTGAATTTCATTTGCCAAGATAAAATTACTTACTGTACAACTATAATCTTTCCTCATACTCTACTGTGTTATGATTTTATATAGTGCCATTTTCTCTCCTAGTGAATACAATTTTTCAGTTGTCAAAATTTATTGAAATTAACTTTAAATGCATAGGAATCCTCAATAAATATTCTACATGCTACTAAATAAACTCACGTTTTGAGCTTGCCTGACTTCCTTAGTGGGGGAAAAACTCACCTTATCATGAAGTAAGCAAAGAAAGACACCAGAAGACTAGACAACGGCAACTAATAGACTTCCTGAATCACACATGACGCAATGAAAGATCAACAATTGCCTGCTCTTAAAAGCTTAGTTCACTAATGGATTTAGTTCCCATTAAAAATTACTTCAAACTTTATTACTCTACTCAAAAGTAATTAAAAATTTTCCCCCTTAGCTGCAGGTTTCAAGGTATAGTAGCCCGGTGAAATAGATGTGCAGCTCTACGCAACGACTACTGAGGTCCACTGAATACACAGATGGCTTTCCAGATTCTCCACCTATTTTTAAATTATATTGTGCTGAAAACCTTGCTCAGCACTTAAGAAAATAAAAGTGCTTTTACAAAATAAACTATATTACAAAATCCACCTTTGTGATTTCTTACTCCCTAACAGACACACAAAGGACTATTAGCATTCACTGGAAGCCCCACAAGTAACAAGTTGATTAATTTTTTTCCCAAACTGAAGAACATGAAATTTCTGAACATTAGTCTTAGTTATAAGCTTCAGACATAGTTCAAAAGCCAGTTACTGTGGCTGAAATAATTTTCCACCTTCTGAATAGATCTAACAGATTATATACTTTTCAGTGTTAGAAAAACAAGTAATATTAAAATCTAGATAGGAGCAATTCAGTACACCTCTGTAAACAAACTCCACATTACACAGATATTCCCTGAGCATCATATCCCAAGGAAAAACCTATTACAGGAACATACTCTAATAAAACAAACAAACACCACACAAATAAATCCACAACAAACAAAACCCCGCAAACACACACCATCAAATCTTGATTGTCCACACTAAATCACCACACCTTCAATCAAATAAAGATTATGTGTCCAAAATGTACTATTGTATCTCTTCGAAGCCTATGGAAGAACAACGTTAAAGTTGTGCAGGATTTTTTCTGTACGCATATAAACAAGCATGTTAGGGAGTTGCCATTTGTTACAAAAGATGATGTTAATTTTCAAATGAAGAAAAGTAAGGATACAGGTATACCTCCTGTCTTCCTGCTGACAGCTTCAAAGAGCTCATGCAATGACTTCAGAACCAAATAAAAGCAAGCAAAAAAACCCAAAAAGGATCTTAAAATATATGGTACTGATGGGAAGAGATATGGGTTTGTTTGGGCTTTTTTTCAGCTTTATCTTCTCTTTCTCCTACCACTGGTCAATGGACTGCACAACCTAACAAGGCACAAATATGAGGTTATTTCAAACCAGTCTGAAAAGATCCTTTGTTAACCTTCCACGCAAACCTTTCCAGACAATCCAACAATGTAAGGATGTACTTAGTTGACCTTATTTGAACATTAAAGTTATCATGGACTCACATGTTCTTCAGCACCAAAGTCAAAAATAAATAAAAAAATAAAAAAAGTAAATATTAAGAGTTCCAAGCCACCAGTCTATCCAGATATCAATGGAAGTGGATTTCAACACAGGAATAACCTGATAACGCACCCAACAAAGGTTTGGAGACCTTCAAATCCCAGAAACCTGGAGAAAAAAATTAAATGTTGACAATTGAAGGCTCTTTCAAAGCGTCAAATGCACTGCAGACATGCCCATAGAACATTTCTGTACTCACAAATAATATGACAGAAATACTGCTACAAACAGAGACATAACAGAATTATAGTCTCCTATAAATCCATATTTCATAATATTTCATATACATGGTTTCTTAAAGAAATAAAAAAGTAAAGAATATAACTGAATGCACTACAGCTTTAAATGTACACTCCGATAATGAATAAAAGGTGATTAAAACCTATGACCTGGAAATACAATTATTAAAAAAAAATATGCATGGTCACAAGCTTACAGCTTTAATCATAATTTGGACAAATTTCTCCATGAATAGCTCCAATTGCACCACTTACAGGAATTACTGCAGATGACAGTGCATCACTAGGAGCATCAGGACAAAATACTTCTGCTCTTAACATTCAAAACACCCATATTACCTAAACTTCCATTTGAAATGCAGTTATTCATCCACTGCAGATGTGTTTTCCTGAATCTAAAATGAGAAATAATTAAAGAATTATCAGCATTCATGCTTTGATTTTCCCATAAACTTCAGAACAGAATTAAGACTTTTCATAAGCCTGAAAGTATCCTAAAAGAGATGGAAACAAACTGCAGGCAGTGTCAAAACACACAGAGGCAATGAGTCCAGTGAGCTCACCATTAATGTCACAGCAGTTCAAACACGAGAAAGAGTGAGCAAAACAGTTTTCCAGAAGAACATATGGAGTCAAACATTGTTTCAAAGTTACAGAGTAAAATATTTTAACACAACACAGAGGTAATACAGGTGCATTAATGACTTGAGTAAAGTTTTATGAGGGATCCTAATTCCTTACTTGTCAGAAGAAAACTGGTTCCACTCTATCTTAAAATAAAGAGGAAATTTTTAAGTCAACAGTAATATAAAATCCTATAACAATAATTTGCAATGTTGCACCAGAATTTCTCACAAGAGTATGGGAAAAAAAATATTTTCATCATATATGAAAATAGCTATGAAAGGAAAGGATGGACTAATGGAATTTGAAGAAGGGCCCCTACTCATCTGAGGAAACTATAGGGTAATCTCAAAATAAAAAAGGTTGCAAGTGGTCTGGTGTAGTGANTTTAGGATGAAACACCATCATTCACCCCACTGGTTTTCAAGAGACAATAAGCCAAGGTTGTGGAGTAGAAGCCCTCCCTAGATATGTTTCTCAAGCGAATAATCCAAACTTCAGACACATGCAGATAGAACAGAAATAGACCAAGATGCACAGGAAAGATTTATTTCCCTGTGAAACAGTCATGAGATTTCATCATAGATCAAACAGTACATGGAACTAAGAAAATAAACATATAATAATATTTTTCCTTATTAATAATATCTGAATAAATTTATCAAAGAATGCTGGTGTGAGCTTACAGATATTATCTTCTGAGCTGGAGGACATCAGCAATGCAGTGCCACAAACTACAGGTTCGCTTCTTCTAAAATCATTTAAATCTTTGTGAAAGCACATGAACGGTTGAATTCACACATATAACTACATCTGGCCACAGCACTCATGACTGGAAGTTTTTAATATGAAAAATTGCCTCACACTTCAGCATCAGTGTATGCCCGTTCTCCTAAAAGTTAAACTTGCACAAATAAAGGAACTCCATCATAACTCTGAAAATAATCTCCGGTTCACATAAGTGGTTTGGAAGTTTCACACTCGGTGCTTTAAAACAACTAGACTTTGAGTGCAACAGATTACAGTAAACTGGCTAAAGGATCTCCACTAAGATAATAAAGGAGTGGGTGTAAAAAGAGGTTTTTATATGTATTGTTGCATCTTTCAGAGTTGATGTTGTGGATAGGTACATACATAAGTATACAAGCATATGCTACAAAGAAAGAATGCGGCTCTCCAGTTAGTGAAGCTGTCATATACCTCTCATTGCATCTAGATAAACTAGCCTCTCCTGTTGACAGACACACCACACAGGTAATACTAGAAGTATGAAAATCGTCAAAATTATATTTAAAATTTCATTTTAAGGTGTTCCCAGTATCATCCTACAAAAAGCAAGGAAGAAAAGAAGGAAGAATACCCATACAGAATATTCAGTTTATGTTGCCTTTTACTAGTGTAACTCTTGAACAACATCCGTGGATGTCAGAAATTACTTGGCCTTCCTATGGACAAGGCAAGAACTGATATGCGCTTGAGAACTGATTTCATACCTGTACAATGATTATGAGACCATTAAAAAGCATTAGATTCTTTTTTCGTACCTGTTTTACTGGCTTTTATTTCCTTGAACAGATTATGAGCATTTGTTTTCATGAACCATGAACAGCACTTCATGAAAAAATTATGAAAAGTATATGAATTATGAGAACAAATCTGCTAATCATGAATGCTGCCAATGTTACACAGAGCAAATCTTAACATAGTGACTTTTCTTTCAATTTCAAGGTTACTAAAGAAATTAAGCTTTCTAGGGTCTTCAACAACAGGTCAAAATTGACTAACTTTCAGCAATACTTATTTTACACTCGCAATATCTACACTAATCAGTCTTAGAATGCAAATTAGGAGCAAACAATAAAAATTTCATCTCTGCAGCACAGTTGCAAAATCCTTTCTAATGATGGGAATCCTTGTTTAGAAGCAAAAAATGACTAGTACTTTTTCACTGCAAAATAATGGTAAAAATACATATTTACATTTTGCTGACAGATGTAAATTATCATCCCAGTCACTTTATTTCTATATTTATTCTGATTCCTTGATCTATCCTCCCAATGTTTATATTTTCANTACTGGAAAATATTCATTCACCTATTCAGGTGATGTTAAAATATCTTCATTTACAGAATAGACTTCTTCTGTTATAGAACTGGAGCTGCCACTGTGTACCAAGATCACAGATCAATACTTTAAAATTCTTTAGGGGTCAAATATTTTCAGAAACAACTGGAAAAGTTCTAGATGAAAGTTAGAACAGCAGTATTGTATTTTTTTTAAACTGGATAAGGAATAGTTGTGAAGTTCATACACCAGATTAGAGAATTGTTCTCAGTTGCATCTACAGTATTGTAAAAATGTGTTTTAAAATGTCCAGTATTTAGGAAAAACAATAGAAGTTAAGCCAATTCACTGTTAATAAGATAGCTCTAACACAGGTACCAGAAAATACAATATTTAGAAATGTTTGAATAAGTAGTAGTAAGATGAAAACTTAGGAGAACCTTTCACCATAATCATCTAAAACTTCATTGAGGTAAGAATTCTACAGTGTTTTAGGATGAATGTATCCTGCTTAGCTTAACTACAAAAACTCCGTAAGAACACAGAATGGCAAGTGGTGGATTATGCACATTTTGAATTGTCTCCTTTCATAAAGAACATGCTGCAATAGAAAAGCAAATTAAAAGCAACCATATGCATACATCCATTACTAATATGTGAACCTGCATACCTATATTTCACATTACCTTGTAATACGTTGGAGAAAAACTAATTTCTTAAGCCACTGGAGCTGGATAATGTCTTTTAATAGCTGTTTTGCCCCATTACTTTTAATTTGAGTAAAAAAAGAAATCACAGTCTTTTGTTGGACTCGCATCAAAAATAAAACAATGCAAATAAATAGCTAGCATTCAACATACTAACCAATACTTGTAAAATGTAGGGAAAGCAATAGATGTTGCCTCTGGTTGCAAGATCAGGGAAGGAGGTAAGAGCACGGTCATTATCTACGACTTCAACGGTACAGTGTGATTCTGAAGGAATTTTTTCTGAAAATAGAGCAAATCTTAACTTTTTCTTACTTCTCTTATATGCCTTCTTGGGAAAAACCTAGAAAATAACACGTATAGTAACAAAAGTCTATTGAATTTTCCACTNTCTATAAATTGAGATGTCACATTCAAAAACTCAGGCTCATTTACTGGAAAATATTCATTCACCTATTCAGGTGATGTTAAAATATCTTCATTTACAGAATAGACTTCTTCTGTTATAGAACTGGAGCTGCCACTGTGTACCAAGATCACAGATCAATACTTTAAAATTCTTTAGGGGTCAAATATTTTCAGAAACAACTGGAAAAGTTCTAGATGAAAGTTAGAACAGCAGTATTGTATTTTTTTTAAACTGGATAAGGAATAGTTGTGAAGTTCATACACCAGATTAGAGAATTGTTCTCAGTTGCATCTACAGTATTGTAAAAATGTGTTTTAAAATGTCCAGTATTNAAAATAACACGTATAGTAACAAAAGTCTATTGAATTTTCCACTACACACAAAAAAAAAACCAAAAAACCCTACACAAACAAAAAAACCCAAAACCAACAACACCAGCACAAAAACAAACAAGCTAGTGTGTTTACTTCACAGGCAGCAGTAGGTGTCAGCAGCTCACAGCAGCAAAATATGAGTACCATTTTCTGGGATGAAAATATTCACATCCCATGAACTGCTGGTATAGATTGCAGTCACAATATACAATACACAGCATAGTTATTTTCATAGACAGTGACTAAATAATAGGGCCATACTTTAGAAATAGAGAAAGTATTCTGCAATTCAGGATGCATATTAACAAATGAGACTATTCTTTCCAATACAATCATAAGGAGAAAAGTATTATACATGAGAAAATGCCTCCAAGAGCTGGAACAACTTCCCCATTAATTTTTGGTACACATTTATAAAACATCAATGAACAACAGTTGATCAACATTCATTTTCATTGTTTAGGTCTCCACATACCGCCTGTAGAGAATTAACCATATTGAGAGGTGCATAAAAATTTTGGTACGAAGTGTTATACAGATTAGGCTCTTCACCGCTTATTTTCTGCTTAATTCAAATGTGACATCTATTCCAAGTTAGATTTTTTCAATCTGGAATGTTATGTAAATTTTCTTAAGGCACCCAAGGTGTCCAGAAAACTTCCAGGTTGGTGGAAAAGAATGGTTGGCCTCATATTAACCAAGAGTAGCCATTCACCAAACTGCAGAAAAGGAACATCCTATAGAAACATAAATAGTGATGCCATTTGAAAATCAGAGCATTTTTAGTTTGCTCTATTATGTGCAGAGTCAGAGTGTCAGTTATTTCAACGTGAATGCCTTTGTGCTAACAGCTACCACTGAAAGAAACTATGATTTTATCCTTTACATCAATGATGCTAATATTTCAGTACCAGCAAAATAAGACATGTTGAAACTGAGTTCTCAGCAGATTAATCCTACAAGAGGCAGCTCCTGAACTCAATTCATCCCCATCCTTCCAGAAGTGAAATGAGAGTATTTTTTTTAAAGTATTGAAAGAGAAATATCTGAGGAAAAAGAGAAGAGCAGAAAACCTGAGCTGTAAATTTTAGATTATTCCATAACTAATCTCAGTCTTTCAGATCTGGCAAAAAACAACAGCAATACTATTTGTCTATTTTAGCAATTTATGTTTCTAATTTGGATTATGCACATCTAATCTACAATTTTTTGGTGTCTCCCTGAGAACATTGTTAGAAATACTTCAATATCTTACTCAGGTCGTGATAAGCCATGGAAATCTTTCCCATTTTCTACCTTTTAAAAATGAAATTAAATCCCATAGTACTGCATTCAAATAGCGATCTTCACCATACACAGCAAAGTTACACTACTGCTCAGTTCCTGCTGCTGAGTACAAGGTGGGCCATAAATATTGCAGCAACACTAATTGCAGGTAAATATCAGTATTTTAATGCCAGGCATAGTAGCTTTGAACAATTTCCTCTTGTTTAACCCTCATTATTAATACATTAGCATACATTTTTATGTTCTTAAAAATGACTGCCCTATTACTTTAGGAATATTTGAGAATATATTAAAATTATATTTACTGATGAGTAATACTCTGAAGATTCCTTTCAGGAAAGCAGGTACTACACATGCATGCCATGGTTTGTCCCATTCTAATGCTTTTTTAAGTCTTTTCTACAATTTAAAAACCATCCTACTGATCACTAAGTTGAATTAATGAAATTGAGCCCCCCAAACCTGCTTTTTAATATCTGTTATTTGGCCTCAGTGCTGTGAAATGGAGGATCTTTTCCTTTCCTGGAGCCCTTAATTATCTTCTTCTCTGGTCCTTTTAATTTAAAGAATAAATTGTTTCCACTGACATGTTCAAAGCCTTAAGGAAAAACATTTCCAACTTCAGTATAGCATAAAAGCTGTTATAGATGAAATCTAATCTTTAGGCTTTATGGTGTCTTTTTAATACACTTAATGACAGCTATTATGATCATTATTATCCAACCATATAAAAAATAAACAAGAATAACTCCCAAGTATTACTACTTCAGTTTCTATATTGCAGACAATTGTCGTGGGTTTTAATTTCCTTTCATGTGAATTAGTTTTGATAAGAGCTCCTTTTGAAAGCAATACAGAAATATGGAAAGAACTTGCAGATTTAATAGATAAATTAATCTCACATCATTTTACATTATATGTATACAACTTTTGTCACTTATTTGGGTCTCTGCTTTTGATTACCTTTCAAATTTCTATCTTCACAATTATGACTACCGTTATAATGGGAAAACAATCTGTACATTTTGTATGGATTCTTACAAATACCATAGCTGTTAACTGAAATCTTGAAGACAGAATAATTAGTACTCCTTCATCAATGAGATTTTTCATAAGCAATGGCCCAGCCTTCTTTTTAGTGGTACTCATCTCAGAATAACTCTCTTACCAGCTTTAGAAACTCAAAGGATTTATCATATCCACTCCCATTACAGCACTATAAGACTTGAAATTAGTCTTTCACTTTTGCTAGACCCACATCCTTGATACTGTGAATTATATTCCACTGGGGAACACAGAGGGAAATTGTTGTCCACAAACATACCCAGTTATTGTTACTATTTGTATCAGAGTTCAACATTGCTTTGTCAGGAGTGCCAGCAGCAACAGTACATACCAGTAGTTGCCCTGGGACATAATATTTTCTTACTCCCTGAATCTCTTCCTGCACATCCTGAATTCCCCTACTCCATTCTTCCCAAAACTGAAACTCATATTTGCTTCGCCTTACAGAGTGTAATTTTACAAAGGTACCTGCCTCTGGGAAAGGTTTTAGCTCAGTCACAGATAAGGCATAACTTAAAAAACAAATATTTTCCTATGAGCAATCACTGTGAATCCTATTATGAGGAAAGGGTTCATACATCATTATGCATAGAACTCCTTGTCAATATTTAGATTAGGGGAATTTCTAAACAACAAATAAAATTTTGCTGTAAACATAAATATTATTTAACATTGCCTTGTTAGTGCATTTTCATGAGTACTACATTCAGAAAATAGTGATATCATTTACAGGAAAAATTATTTTTATCATAAAAATAATTCACTTGAAGCATTACCCAAAGCTTTTCTCTTTTCCCCATCCCCACCCAAAGAAAAACAATTTTTTTACTTACATTGTTTTATTTGATTTCAGATGTTAAACATATTTACTTTCTCACTTAAATTTATGTTAAAAGACAGATTTTTCTGACGTAACAGTTATTCACACTATGTAGTTTGAGGACCGCAGGCTCCATAATCCTCATAGCTTCCAACTCAGAATATTCTGTGATATTCCAACTAAACAAGTAACATACGACATTTAATAGTTAATTTGGTGGGATTAATTGTGGTCTAATTTATTTTTGTCTTTTAAAAACCCTATTAGATCCTTCAACAAAATAAAAAGTCATTCTTTGAACTGGCAGACGAGTTTAGCGAACATACTGCAATGTGTGGATCCCTAGGCAAAGTTTGTAATTTACTTTGCTTAATAACATCTCTGTAGAAAATTGATATTATCAACACAGAATAAAAATATCCACTTAAAATTGATACTACTGAAATTAGTATCTAGATCCCAGAACAGCTGCAGATCAACCTCAGTCTTAAAGCTGTTCAGACACGCTGAGACTGTCTCCTACCATATTCTGGAATATTACATTTCCCTTTCCAATTTCTCCCTGGAGTCCTTTCTTATATAAGCATATCCGGTTTACTGAGCAGTATTTATAAATAATGGAACAATTCTTAGTGAGACTTTGGCCTTCATGAGAGATATAAAGTATTTGCTTAAATGTAAGTTCTGTTCAATAAATATACATACTTTATCCCTAATAAAATGAAGACTACCTACAAGAAATAAAACAAAAATACACCACTTGGGAGAAAACAGTGCCTTTCTAACCACTTAACAAGCAACTGCTTGATGGGTTTCAGACATAAGCAGAAAGTGTCTGCTGTTGCAGTATTAAAAGCAACTGTTCAGAGGGCATAGGAATCCTTAAGGATGTGGCCACGCAGTGGGTTGAGTTCTGTAATGAATGCAGATGTCACTCAGCAGACCCAAGTGCGATCCAAACAGAAACAGCAGAGGCAACCAGAGCTTGGCTCACTGTGGCTGCAGCAGCACAGACACCAGGAGCAGCAGCACAGAGAGCCAGCTTTAAAAATCTTCTACCCTGAGTACAAAACAGTCACCCTGAATTCATAGAAGCAGCAGCCATCTTTTGACACATCACTCTTTTCTGTTTCCTCATCTTTCAAATAATGCCAGATTAAACTATTTAAAAAAAGTAATGGTTTTATCCCCATATGGGCTATTCACTTAAGAGCTGGACTCAATGATCCTTCTGGGTCCCTTCCAACTCAGAATATTCTGTGACCCTGTGATAGACTCAAGACCAGCCTAAAAGAACAAAATGGTATACTTATCCAGCATAAAATCACTGCAGAGTATATAAAGGCAAAAGGAAAAAATTTGAAGTGTTAATGAAAAACAGGAAGGACAAAAAAAATAAATTGTTAGTTCCTTATGTAAGACAGGCAAGAAGATAGACCAAAATATTATTGTGTTGAGTGTGTTAACCTTTTTCCAGTATGAAAAAATATTTGAAATTATGGTTTTACCCTTAATTTCTCACATCACAAATTTAAGTAGAATCAGCAGATCATCCACCAGATTTAAAACTTAAAACTTCCAGCAATTAAATTCAGATTAGTCATCCCTGTTATTTCTGCAGAACACACAGAAAAGCAAAATGCTACAGATTTAGGGAGGCACATAATGCATGCTGAAAGTCTACTTGATATTGCACAGTACCTTCTGGAAATCAATTTCTAATACTCAAAAATCCACCACATGTAGTAGCTATACCAACTGCCATGCTAATAGCTTTAGAAGTGTTTCATTTAGAAGCAGAAAACCAAGAAACAGTTACGTGCTTAATATAAAATGAAAACTCATTGAATATAGAACATTTGCATGATACAACCTTCAAATGAAAAGTATCCATCTACATATGACTATGATTTTCTTACAATACTTATCTGATAAGTTGTATCTAAAAATGTCTCTAAGTTACATTCAATCTGTCATGTTTGATTTTATTATTTTCACTGATGCAAATTAATCTTGTATTTTTAGATATTATGCTATACCTTAATTTTAATCATACTGAAGTTTAATAGACACCTTAACAACCACTGCTCTTTAAGGAATGAGATGATACGGCACAGTCCGTTAAAAGACACTATTTCACTGTAAAAATTATCCCTGTGATGCTATTCCAAGTCATTTTAACAAATTCAACCATAATTTTGACTTTATTTCCCCTTAGTTTCCCCCTACAGCCACAAATCTCTTTCTGCATTTCTTATCACATCTCTTCCTAATTGGAGCTCACTCTTGCTTACTTCCCGAACACATCTTTGCTCCTCTCCACAATGGCATCTTTCTTAGATGACTTTTAGAGTCATATCACCTATATGATTCATAGCATGTGCATGAATCACTAAAACAGGGACTGACCCTAGCAGTGGATTTGGCAAGGTGACTAGAAGATAAAGTACTTTTTATCAAGAGTGCACCCTTACAGCAGTGAAGGTTAACTGTGTATTCAGCTGCACCGGGAAAAGGACTGATTTTCAGAACCCAACACAGCCCTGTGCCATTGAATACAGCTGTGAAAGGCAACTGCTTGGAGTCAGAGGTGGGAATAGATGACCCTTTAGAAGGTCCCTTATAACTTAATTTTCCATGTTCAAAATCATTAAAAAAAGGTGGGGTTACTTGTTTCTACAGGCTTTTGTGGAAGATTCATACATGCATCACAAAAACCTTGAAACTCTTCTCAGAATTACTATGATGGCATAGTAATGCCATCATGGCAGCTGAGGTTTTCAGAGCAGTGTGGGTGAAGCTTTGCACCATTACATCTCTGCCAGCACCACCGGCCAAGAACAACCCCTTCTAAGCACTGTTTAATTCCACACAAAAGGGACAGTCAGCCGTATTTTTAGATCCTTCAAGGTGATAATCAGTGAAAGCAGTTGAAGAAAAACCCAAGAATACAGCAAAACATTTTTGAAAACTCCAGAGAACAGCTTGTAAGAGTCAATATAATACCTTACAAGCTGAAAACTGTGGTGATTTCTGTAGTCGCATAGAGACAAAATACAAGGCTTTTGGTCTAAAACGTGCTCGATATGCATACTAAGTAAATAACGNTTGTAAGAGTCAATATAATACCTTACAAGCTGAAAACTGGTGATTTCTGTAGTCGCATAGAGACAAAATACAAGGCTTTTGGTCTAAAATGTGCTCGATATGCATACTAAGTATACACTGCCTTGCCATTTCCATAATATTAGTAAAATTCAAGATTTTAAGCAGACAACATTGAACATATTTTAAAAGTTTTAGTGAGCTTTGAAGAGGTTAAGTGAACACTGAATTATCTTCATAAATAGACTATAGACTACAATAATAACTTTGTTATGAATCTTCAGCTTTATTTCTCCTGTTGGTTTGGTTCATTCTACAATACACTGCTGGCACTTTATGCTAACAGCCAGAGACTCTTGGAATTCCTGATTATACGATTATACTCAAAAGCCTCATTATTTCAAAATGTTTTATCATCAGCTGATGGCTTTTATATTGCTTTGGGGACAACTCCATAAGCCTCTTCTCACAACATTAGCATCACACTCTAACTGTATTTTGTTTACTTAACTCTACACGCTCCTAAAATCTCAAAATTGGCTGAGGTAGATAAAAAGCTTTCTCATCTGAAAGAAAAAGGTAAATTGTTTATTTTCATTCATCTGGCAAAGTATCTTCCCAAATGTAAAGATATATTGTTTCTTATTCTTAATTCACTACTTAACTGAAGTTTAAACAACATACAAACAACAGAATACACTACAGCTGTAGTGTAGTGTAGCTCTAATTAGACTTTATCAAGTAAATAGACAAGGACTGAGTCAATATTTGAAGGAAGAGTTTCCAATAAACAAGAGCATCTGAAGTGACAGTTGTCATGTTTTACATGCAAATCTGCCTTCTGAGCCACTGTCAATAATTCAGCCTAGTATCAATAGTGCAGGAATACTTCTTTACTCTTTGATTATTGATAATTCAGTACCTTATATGTTCTTAGTCATCAGTTGGGAGACAGAGCATTGGGCTGAATTTACAAGTGCCTCTTCCTTCACTGCAATTTGTTACAGGAGTGGAATTGTACATGTAGATGCTAAAACACAGCCGTGGCCTAGAACTCAGCAACCGAAACAGTATTTGTCCCTGACCCACACAAGACAGCTGATGACTGAGCCTGAGGATTAAATCCTCCTTCAACTGTACTGGTATTTCACTGCCTCATTCTCATCCCTATCTTCTTGCAGCTTAAGGAGTTACCTGACACAGACACTCAAGCTTCTACAGCCCCATTCCTCTTCAGGTAAGTGAAGAAATTCACTACAGCCCACACCCAGGCTGTTCTTGACCCACTTAGACTAAACCCTCAGCTCCAGAACATCAGCTGCCAACACCTCCTCTATGCAGGCAAGTCTCTGTGTATCAGCTTCCTAGACTACTCTTTACTCAAGGAACTTTCAAAGATATTTAGGTAGGTTGAGATCATTTGACTTTCACCAAGCAGGCTCCTACAGTTATGACTAAAAAGACTTGCTCTTGTTAAGTGCAGCAAGACTTGGAACCTGTCCATATGTTCACAGAGAAAACCTGTAACATTATTTCAAGATATAGAAGCACTAATTCCTCTGTCCACTTATTCCTCTATTTTCAAACCCTTACTGGGAAAAATGTCAAAGCAACTTTCCTCTATCATCTACTGGATGATGAAACAACATAAAATTACTTTCTACTACTTTTTACAGCCTCAGGAAAACTAGCTCTCTGATACAACTGCCCAATGATAGTGAAAATGATAGACCCATCTAGATGCTTAGTTCAGAATGCAGAAATGTTTCAGAGACCTTTCTAATCAGAAAGGAAATTGCTGAAGTGCCACAAACAAGGCCCTTCTTTTTAAGACTTATCCTAATTATAATACTTGTTTTAACCCAGGACTGTGAACAGATTGTTCTTGTTACCTGGAGAAAACTTGCCCTTTAGTAAAGTATGCAAGGTATTCAAGTACTCTAATCTTACACTATGCTCTGAACCAAAGTGAAGAAACTAGGGATGATCAACACATTCACCTGAAAATTTTGTGCTTTTGAAGTCTTCCAAGCTACAGTGCAACAGCAAGTGTTCAGATATTCAGCAGATGTGATGCTACTGGAAATGGGAGCAGATCATAATTATATATCAAAATGAAATGTTGAGAATACTTTAATACACGAAGTTTGGAAGGCAGTGTTTATGACTTCCTGCTCTTGGAGAACAGGCCCATAACCTGAGATCCATTTTCATTATACTATTTTTATACTAAAAGTTTGGAATAAGTAATAATTCAAAAACAAATAAAACTTTTTGAAAGTAAATAGAATTCTTACATATATGTTCTATTTCCTCATGATTTTGAATAATTTTTCTTCAGTTTTCCCTTCTAATTTTATTTTTCAATTTCATATTTTAGTACTTCATGGGCAAATTATTTTAATATATTGCAAAGATAAATTGTTCCATAAGGAACAGAACTAATGATACTGTTTCCTATAGCTTCATGTTTCATGGTTGACTTATTTGATGTCTAATAAGTGAACACGCCAATTGAAGTTATTTCTGTAGCTAAGAATTCATAAAACCTCTCCGCTTTGTTGATTGTTCTTTAGTAAGGAGCAAATTTGCAGTTTGCTTTACTACAGAGAGGGAATAGAAGACTTTGACTCTGCTACCTCACTACCAATATTCATGGTCATAGGAGCAATGTATTTTGAGACACTAGTGTTTAAGTTGAACAAAATGTGGAGGAAGTAGAGGGAGCATACGGACACAGAGCAAGCACAAAGTTAACCAAAGCCCTTAAACTGTGTTAAAGGAAAAAATATTTCACCAGAAAGGGTGTTACTATTTCTAGCAATTTTAGTACAGCATTTTAGACTAAGTGCAAATAATAGATTTAAAGCCTTTCTGTTAACACCTGCAGTCTTTTCTGCAATTGACAGTATAGGTTTTTCCAGAGTTTCATTTCGTGTCAAGAATATCACAGTCTGAATGGTAAAATAATTTTTCCTCTCTGACTTCTTTTTGAATGATTGATTCTCAACAAATAACTGCAATAAATCATCTACTTTCAACTGCTTTTTAAAGAGGAAGCAATTTTTAAAACACTTAATGCGCTGCTTAGTTTTGCATTGGTTTGTCTCTCTTAGTATAGATCTTAAAATTATAAAAGCAACAGACATTACAATACGTTTGTAGCCTCTGGAAACCTAATCGTTGTTGTATGCAGAAATATCCTAAGGATATAAACAATAATATAAACGAGAATCCTTTAATTCATGGGCAAAAAATAAGATGGCCAAAGGACATTGTGTACCATAGAAGGTCATGGTCAGCATGTAAAGATGAGGGAAGAAGGAGCAGGGCACATTCAGATATATAATTTTGTTTTCCCAGGTAACCATCACACACAAAGGAGTTCTGCTTTCTTGGGGTTGGCTGAATACCTTCCTGCCCATGACAAGTGGTGAAAAAATTCCTTATTTTGTTTTCCTTGGACATGCATCTTTTGCTCTACCTTTCAAACTACCTTTATCTCAGTCCATGAGTTTTTCCCACTTTTACTTTTCCAATACCCTCCCCCATCCCACTGCAGGAGATAGAGTGACTGTGTGGTAACTTAGTTGCTGGTTAATTAATCTGTCTTTTTTTTTTTCCAGTAGTGTAAATACAGAACATCAGCAGAGAGAAACCATGTTTTAAAATAAGACTATACTTTAGCACAAGAAATTCTCCCTAACAAAAAGTCAATTCCAATTAGTTTACCAAAAATCCTAGTAATAACTTCTGGATGCATACAATGAAATCAAAGAACTGAACTGGTTTTAAAACTTTTCAGTGTTTATTGATGCATACTATTACAATCCAACAAGTAAAAAAAAAGTTATTAGTTTTTACAGAATACTAACTTTTATATCAAAGCTATTTCTTGTAGTAATTGTGGAAAAAAAAGGTTAACAAAACTGCCTCTGTGTGGTATGTTCAATTAATTTTAAAGATAAATTCTATTTGTTAAAGTAATTTATTCTAGGACTGTCTCTAGAAATATATTTTACTCTGTAACAAAAAGAGACTTTGGTGTAATGCAGTACTTCCTTTTGTCTGTTCCATCCAGTATCATATTCTGTGCTGTACAAGACATATATAGAACAAAAGGTAAAGCACTTCTCATGATATATTGCTGGTACAATGATTTTCAAATCATTCATGTAAAATCATTTGCAAAGCTATGAAGAAAAAAAAAAATCACTACTCTTAACATCACTTTCCATGATGAAATCTGCTAATCACACACTCTTATTTTCCTAAACAATTACTGGAACAAGCATAACAAAGAAGACCTCCTCAGAGAAGCAAACAAATTAAATGCATGTTATCCTGAACTAAAATTGACCTAACAAGTATCAATAAACTGACAGAAGAGGACCTGTCAAAGAATATCTTTTGTGGTACCAGGAAAGGAAAGATCAAAACTAACACTCTGGATCTATAATTTGCTCTTACCATTTACTTTCTAGCTATAAGTCTTATAAAACAAATCAACATTTGGTTCATTTAAGTTTATCAAAACATTTTTCAAGTATTTAACTAGCAAGATGAGAGGAAAAACAGGGAGAACTATTTTCAAGGATGATCCTAGAGAGCCACTGACTTACATTTAAGTGAGAGTCTCAGGGAAGTGATATGACTGAACAGTGGAGAAAAGTCTGAGACCTTTTATAGGCAACTCTCCAGTATATTATTTTATTGTATGTGTGTGGTGAAGCAGACTGCAACACTAAGAGATGAGGTAATTTGGTAAATGTCTCCCTTGGGGCAGAGTTCAAAGTCATTAATTATGGGGAAAGCAAAATCCCTGGGAACATACTTGTACATCTTCAACTATGGTGAAGGACAAGCCCATGAAAGAAAAAGTATTTTGCAGAGCCCTAGAAGACAATAAGGTTTGACAGATGAGACAAATATCCATAGAGCTGGCCAGTAAGCATGTCTCTTTTCCCCTCAGGCCTAATAAAGTTCCTAACCTGGGACCCACAATGAGTTAACATAGCAAGATCTGCCATATAGACTAGTACTAGACAGAGTTTATGCCTTGACATACACTACCGAAATTAAGAAAGCAAGCAAACAAGCTTGATCATTCTGTTCTGCTTTACCTGGTGTCAGAGTAACCTTGTAACACTGGAAAGGTAGCAAGAGCTTTCTACTTTACATGCAGAGTCTATTAAAAACAAAACTAGATTTTAGTACTATCAGACTAATACTCATTCTCCATACTAATTATCCAACACAGAGAAGCAACTCACATGCTCTCTGAAACAAGCCCATATATAGGGGCAGGGAGGTACACACACACACCCATTTATAAAGAGAATTCTTCAAGGAGTGCCTGGGCAAACCGCAGTGGCCCAATGGTCTTTCTGGGGGCATAGCCTGGACAGGCATGCTGTGAAAGACCAGCAGTATGATCAGCCTTACTTTTCTAAGTCTACCATTTTAAAAAACTGTAAAATGTATATACAATTAGGAAGTAAATGTCCTTTCTCTATTGATGTCATAGCATTTAGCCCAACAGTTCATTTCATTCTAGTCTGGGAGTTGTATTTATTTTAAAGGATGAAACAGCTTAATTCAGATTCAATAATGCCAGTAAAGCAAAAGCACTTACCATTTCATCATTTTAAACTCTTAATGCTATGCTTCTCTATTAATGATTTAATCAACATAAAAGCAACATAAGTATGAATAATGATGATAATAAATCTAGACTGATATTTAAAGTTTTGTACACCAAATGCTAACAGTTTAAAATCCAGAGCTTCCCTGTGGACATTAAAGCCAGTATTTAACTGAAAATCTTTTACTTCACATTTTTATTTCTTTTTGTTGTCTTTGTATAATGAATTTTTTATTTATTTTTAAGGAAAAATCTTCCCCTTTAATTTTTTATTGACCTTTATTCTACTCAAAGGCTTGATTCCATGTTTCAGCATTACAGCTTTCACAATAACCACTGCTATGATGCAGAAGATTACAATTTTGAGCAACAAGCAAAGGGAAGAAACAAATACATTAAAGAAGTTTAATCTGGACTTCTGGACTCTTCAGCTGCAGAACCTCTACAGCTTCAAGGAAGAAAAACAATCTTTCTCTGCCTATACGCCACAGGTGTTATGACTGTTACCAGCTAACATGACAATGTACACTCAAAGCAAATCATGTATTTTTACTTAATCTATGGGAATAAATTAGAAATTAACTTTGTGTGTACAATAACACTCTATATCTGCTCTTCTGAGAGCAGATGTTCTCTGAATTTACAGAGTCTTCCTCTGACTTGATGACAGTTGCCTCACAGTTCAGATATCTCAGCATCTGAGTACTTAATGACAGATCAATCAGAGAAATTATTAAAGAATTCTGTTTTGTTAGATATTGGAAAAGTATTATGATGTAGATATCTATGACCTGTTTAAGTATGAATGAATTAGAATCAGGTGTTCTGTGTTTTGATTATTTCTTAAAGAATCAATGGCAATTCTAAAATGTTTTCTTCCCATCTAAGACACCTTTTTTTGCAAAACCTAAAGGGCACACGAATTGAACAGCTCCTCAAAAACCTGCCTGGCAAAAGAAATTCCCATCAATATTTTCACATGAAACATGTATAATGTTTCATATCAGTAAATGGATTCCAGTGAGGTACTTGCCCAATGATCTTTGCACACTCATGTACCGACAAGCTTTCTTTTTTTATATTAAGAGAGTAAGTGATGCTTTCATATCTGTGAATACATTGGGCCATCCAAGACTGAAAACTGGCTGAACTGCCAGGCTCAAAAAGTTGTGATCATCATCCCAAAGTCCAGCTAGAGGACAATCATTAGTGGGGTTCCCCAGGTTGAATACAGGACCAGTAGTGTTTAACATCTTTCATTAACACAGAAGACGGGACAGAGCACACCTTCAGCAAGCCTGCAGATAACACAAGATCAGGAGGGGTGATTGATACACCTGATAGCCGTGCTGCCATTCAGAAGAACCTGGACAGGCTGGGGAAAGTGCTGATAGGAACCAGATGAAGCTCAACAACAGGAATGTAATGTCCTGCACATGGAGTGGAACACCCTGTGTAAGGTTGGCTTAGCTCCCCACCAAACACGGCTGTGTTCCAGTCAGCTCCTTCAACACCCTTCTTGAGAAAGGAAAAAAAAAAAAGTAGCAAAAGGGAAATTGTAGTCAAGAGATATATGTTTCTACTGATACTTCATTTATATACAATTAAACACTATGCACATATGCACAAGAATCCCAAGCAATCCCAAACCAATCCCCAAAAGGGAAAAAAGGGGAAAGGACCAAAAGGGTAAAAACAAAACAGATACACACAATTAGCACTCAGAAATTAGCTCAGTAAAACAAGTAACTCAATAAAATCTCGCCAACTTCCCTTAGGAGAAGCAAATTCTTCTCCTCCTGTGCTGACACAGACAAAAGCCCTCAGAGAGGTCTTAACTCATAGATAAGCAAGGTCTCAACACCAAGACTGCCATCTGTGTGCTCACTCGACTAGGAAGAAGAGAGAAAAAGGGGCAAGAGGAATCTCCCTCTGTCTTTTACACATCAGATTACCTAAGGGAATGGGATGGAATACTTCTTTAGTTTTTGACCCCAATCTCTAGGAGAGGCCTACCAAAAAACTGATGCAGCCAAGTACATAATACACTATCTCTAGCAACAAGCAAAAGACCATTATCACCTTAAATCCTTTCAGTATCACCTGACACAAATTAAAAAACAACACACTCAGGACAAAGTACCAGAGCCAATTCAGAAAGACTAGCAGAGAAAAATCAAGTGCTGACCAAAAAAAAAAAAAAAAGAAAGAACTTTGAGCTAGAAGGACAACTGTAAAAGGAATTATTCTCCATTTCAGATTTAAAAAATTATATGAGAAGTGAAGTCTCTAAGGAGACTAATATTCAAAAATATGGAAAAAAACACATTAAACAATATTCACATTTTTAAGACCCAGATTTATATTGCTTAAGGCAAAACACAATGTGTTTACCAGCTTTTATGAAGTGTATCTATACACACAAACATGTGTATGTTTTCTCATCTGGTTTATTGAAGATTTGTGCTGTTTTTCAGTAGAGGTTGTTCCATGTTCTGAACACTGTCAAAACAACTATGGAAGTACTAATGAACAGTATGCTTTTTTTGCAAAAAGCAATTTCTAAATGTTTATGAATGTTGCATCATATGCATTTTCACTGAAATACAAAGGATCTTCTCTGATAAAGGAAAAATTTTCTGTTGAATTTCCATCCCTCAGTCATCTGTACCACAGGAAGTGCTAGAAAGGAATTCAAAGTCCTTTTAACAAGAGAAAAGGGGAACAAAAACAAAACAAAAAAACAAAGCTCTTCTCTATTTAGAGCTACATTAACTGTTTTGCACAGGATTTTCTAAGTTATACACAGTCAGAGACCAGACCTGGAACATTTTAAAATAGGCACACTTTTTAGACATACACATTAAATGAAACTGGAGGACCTCCATCCTGGAATATAAAACCCAATTTCTACAAACACCTATAAACAGATAACTTCCATCAATTTTTAAAAGCCACTTCAAAGTACAGCTTTGTTTTTCCAATAGTTTACAATTGTATGGGAAGTCAGTCTCCATCAGCATACCACTCAGGCTTCAGAAAACAAGTTATGATAGAAAATACCTGATTCTAGGTTATAAGAAACATATACAAATATATATGAAAATACATGTGTGCATATGTATGTAGATATACAAAAACACTTCTAATAAATAGGCATCATGGCACATAGGCAAAGACAGACTGATCACTACTTAAGGCTAAACATTATTCTTTTAATTGACATAGAAATCATTATATGATAGATAACTGATATTTTCAACTTAGAGATACATAAATTTAAAAAAAAATTAAAACATAGGGTTAACACATAGCTCCATATATTAAAGGTATGCTTCATGGTTCAATGGTATATGACTTTCGAATGAGCATAATGTGTTTCACCCCTATTACAAGGTAGAATTTTAGTATTTGAAAGAGTCTGTTTTCCTGCTTAGAAGTTTTTCTAGTAGAGGTTATGAGTATTGTCAAGGCTAAAAAGCATAGAAATACCAAAAGGCCAGCTTGGAAACTCTCTTATCTTGAAATTATACTTTTTTAGCACTGTTATTCCAAATTGCACATTGCTTGAAGGAAAATGCATCTTGGCTGACTACAGGTATACATGAGAGCAGAAAGTGCCTGAATAATGCTTCTATCTTAACAAACTTAGCTAACAAGGAAACAAAAACCATCACTTGATTGAAAGACATTAATGACCTCAACTGCAACTGACTGAACATAATTTTTTCTTCACTAACTCTCTCTGGCTTACAAGAGATATGAACTGAAAACTCTTTCTCTGCAGAGAACTACAATGAAAGGATTCTGTTAAACCAGGTGTTTCACTTAACCAGCCAGTCAGCTAACAATCACTCAAAATCTCATGGAGTCATTCAGACATGGCTACAAAGCATAATACATACATGTCCACTTTATAAAGCATATAACAGTTTATTAATTTTTTTAGAAGATCTTTAAAATTCTATTCTAAATTCTACAGAATTATGCACTTCTACAGAAGTACTCACTGTATTCCAAAAGAAGTAAATCAATCAATTCCTTCTCTTCTGAACTTGTATAGAGAAAGTTTGGAAGAATCTGTACCAGAGTGATAGTTCTAGGAAGGTGTTTTATCCCACTTGATGTATTGTGTTTTGTCTTCAAAAAGTTTTAACAAAACATAATGAAACAAACAGACTCATAACCCTCACTATCTACCTCCTTTACTTAACATGCTGTGCTTAGGACATTACTGGTTGCCAGAAAAGAATCTGATGTTGCATTTTTTTGCAAGTAATAAGGTATAAATTATTCTGGCAAGAAGCTGTTCTCTGTTACCACTCAATGCCATTCAGTGTTCAAAATACAGTTTTTAGTAACTATTCAAATATAAGGCACAGTTGATTTAGTTCTTATGCAAATCACTCAGTCCCTACCTACACATGGCACCTAAAACAATCTTACTTGAGGCCCAAGTAATCTGTTGACCAAACAATCCTTAGCAATTTGAGCTTTTTGAAGGCTGACAGTGTCTTCAAGCTTCAACTCAAATTCCACTGCTGGTCATAGACATTGCCTTTCCATAAGTTTGAGCAGACAGTGCTCAGATTCTGTTGAGACTATTTGGACCATAGACTTCTGCTTTTCATAACTACACAGCCTGCCTTAAGTCTCTTGCACTCATTCTTCCTATTCCTCGCAGAGGAGCTGCAAAGTTTATCTCAGTTCATCTTAATGGATGCACATTAAGCCTGGCAGTTACAGCACCGACTTTGGAGACAGGGACACAAAGGCTCCAATCCCCATTCCAATGAATAGACTTGTTCCCTTTCCATAAAAAGTAAAAGCAATTTCTTGGGAAAAGGGTTAATAACTGTAAATTTTTGAAATGGCATACCTAATGTGACATCCAAAGCCAATATAAAATAATAATGTTGACACTATAAATAAACAAACAGGTGATACACAAAAGGGAAAAGGGAATAATAAAAAGGGAAAAATAAAAGGGAAACTTGACCTCATATAAATCAGTTAAATTCTTTCACTGTAGTGGAACTGGGGCTAAGATTACATACATAGACTAACACAATTTTAATGCTTTTAGGTAGGAAAGCTTCAGAGGTGCATGTTTATAATTACTGTATTTGCCCAAACCATACTTTGTAAAATGAGGCAAAAGGTTGCTGACTTGCAGTTCAAGGCTCAAGTCATAAGACTTCCTTTCAGAAACAAACCACTGGCAAAGTCTGCCATATTTGAAACCTTCAAAGTCCTTAGACTAAGGTTATACACTAACAAAACACTTCCCATTTCTCCAGAGTTTGATAAGCAAGATGACTAACAATTTTTGACAGGGGAAATGGAATGCTTCCCACTGAGGACTCTATACATAGTTCATACAGATGATTTGATGAGCTTCTAAGTGACCATGTTACAATAAAAAATAAGTATCCTTAGTCCCTTTTCCCTGCCTTTTGGTATAGTGGTTTTGAACCATCAGTAAACACACCAGGAGTACCAAGACAAAAAAAGAATCAAAGCACATAAGTTAAATGGCTCTTTTACCTCAGGCCCATATGTTCCTACAATTTTTTTCTCTTTTTTTTTTTTTTTGCTAAATACATAGCAGAGCTCAAAGCTGACAAATCAGAGATGCTATATTTCTTATGCATCTGAACACCAAGCATTTCACATTTCATTATTTGCATAACCAAAAAAATTTTCTGTTCATGTCGTAGGTGGCTGATGGTTCTTAGTTACCTTTCATATTTTGATTTTGCTGTCTGTTTCCACTGGGTAACAATAGTTTACCTGCAATATTCATGATGTGTAATCATTCTTATGGAACAGAAATTCTTCAGTGAAAGATCCTTTAAAAATAATTATATTCCCATGTAGTTTTCAAATCAATTTCAAATATCTAAATGCATAAGGATGTCATGTAATTGTAATTCAATTTGATTCAGAAGATAATGCAATTTTACTAATGTCTATATAAGACATAAAAAGATGACGCACCTTATAGGGGATCATACCATTCGTTATTATTATTATCGAGGAACTGTCATATTAAAAACTTACTTTGAATTTCACCATGTCTTTTGAAGAATTAAACTAAATTGTCTTCTGCATTATTTATTGCACACTTTTTTAATGTCTCTATCACAGTCATTTTGAATCTATAGCTTAATACATCAAAAAAAACAAAAAACTGTCTATAGTATTTAGGACATGTAAGTAAAAAGTACAAATATCATCAATTCAATCAACTATTCAGAGTTCATCAAGCAATGGCTAGTTAATTTCAAAATCTATAAAAGTAGTATTTTAATATTTTGAAGGTGCAAGAAAACATTATATGTCACTGGCTCAATTCCTATCTAAGTTACAAAAACATAACATAGTTTAGTAGAACTCAATGTCATTATACAGATTAAAATACTGATACGCATGCATGGGCAGCTGATATATGCATTTCTAAAACATGTTAAAGTTCTCAGTACTGTTTGGTTCTTTAATTTTATAAATACCATACATAGTCTTTGACTAATAGCTTAATACATCGTATCATCAATATACACATCTATCTTAATTCTTCTTAGTGTTGTTTATGATACTCAAATACTACATAGCTGTAATTACTTGACACTTTATTTATGTACTCAATTACACTGCAGTGTTTGAAGAGTATTTCTAAAAGGAAAGAAACCTTTTCTTTAGACTGACAAAATGTTATTCCCTGCTTTGTCATTACTCTAGGCCACAGAGGCACACTGAGTATGTGTTTCCAAAAGGAATTCGCACCAATATCTGGGCATGGCTGCATGAACAGGGAAACGTGCTTCTGTTATCAGAGTCTTTGTAAACTTTACTCCTCAAAATACATTGAGTTGAAAGAAAGAAATAAAAAATTAACTAACTACATTTTTCACTGTAAGAAAAATGCAAACTATGAAAAGTAGTTGTGAAAAATATACTTAAAAAGAAGCTACTTCAGTATTGAGTCATAACATACTGTGAAAATCCAAAGGTCAAAAATAAACATATTAAAAGGACTCAATCTTTTTCATGCAAGTAAATAACAAAAATCTTAAGTTATTATTTGCCTTTATACGGCCCTATAAAAGCAATTCCACGGTGTTTTTACAGCACAGTATGCATTTCTTTTCAAATGTTATGACTTCATAGAAAAACTGACCTTTCTATTTCAAATACATAATCCTATTTCTAAGGTAATTATTTCAAAAAATCTTTGTGTCTACTTTAATTTTTATTTTTTAGTTAACTAAGTGCAACGGTTTTCTTCGCATTTTGCTTATATTAGTAACACAGTGTTAATTAAGTTATTCCTTTCTTTTGCAGCAAACCAAATCATAGAACTGAAAGAATTTCTTACTCCCAATGAGAACTACTCGAGCAAAGAGTATATCATTCCTCCCGTTTCTTTAAAAACAAGTATTACAAAGTGATTAGTAATCAGTGAAAAAAAATCAGGATTTAGACACATGTTCACATAAAGGGAAATGCAGCTGGTTTATACATATATAATAATGTATAAATGTACAGATACAGACATCAGCAGATCTGAGTTTCCTAAATACCTTGGTTTCTAGATTCAATTTGCAAGAAAAAAATAATTGTTTCTGTGAAACTGTAATAGATTATAGCAGTAGTGGTTATTATTATTAGTAATTATTAATAATATAGTAATGACAAAAAGTATAAACAGAATAAAGCTGTCCACAGGTAAACATTACTTTGAGTGACAACTTCACATGGAGGGTCAATGTTGGCCAGCTGCCAGACACCTACCCAGCAGCTCTCACATTCTTCCTCCTCAACAGGACAGGGGAGAAAATAACCAAAATAAAACCCTCCATGAAAAAAAATCATGAGTTGGGATTCAGTCAGGGAGAGATCATTTGCCAATTACTTCCACAAGCATTTTAGGCTTCTGGGGAAAACTAATTTGCTGCTTGGTGGTGGGAAACAAATGACCAAAT
This sequence comes from Formicarius rufipectus, assembly GCA_013399695.1. NCBI lineage: Eukaryota > Metazoa > Chordata > Aves > Passeriformes > Formicariidae > Formicarius > Formicarius rufipectus. Next base: position 359,581 of record VXAU01001949.1, on the reverse strand, counting down.
CAAAACAATGCTTTTTCTTGATGCCCTTTTTTTCCTAGGCTCAGTCTTACTCCTTCATTCCCTTCTCCTCCAGCATCTCCCACCCCAAGTGGTGCAGGGTGGTGGGGACTGATGGACTGCAGTCAGTCCACAGCAGCTTCTCTCTGTCACTCACCTGTACCCTGTGGTGCTTCCCATGCAGCAGCAGCAAGAACCAGATGAGCCTGGCCTGGGACAGCCCCTGGTCACTTCTCACAGAGACCACCCCTGCTGCAAACAATTGGAAGCGTGCAACCAAGGTGTCTTAGATGGGAAGAAAGCATTTTAGAATTGCCATTAATTCCTCAAGAAATAATCAAAACACAGAACACCTGATTCTAATTCATTCATACTTAAACAGGTCATAGATATCTACATCATGATACTTTTCCAGTGTCTAACAAAACAGACTATATTGAAATTTTATGTTACTTCAAGATAAACAAATTATGAAATGTTCCTTGAAATTGTGTTATACAAATACCTAATTTAGAGTAAATCTGCATCTGCAATGTTTCAAAGATATTTATATTATGAAATAAATATCCTTTTCACTTGGATGTACAAACAAGACTGTTTTCTGAGGTCATATAGCCTGGTCTCTTATCATCTGATAAAAACCGGGAGGCAAAGGGGTAGGGGAGAAACAACACATGTATAGAAGACATGTCTTGATTAAAGATAAAAATAAAGCATATTATTTGTCATGCAAAATGTTCAAGTTTCAGGTGGCAAAAAAAAATCCTTGCAGCATGCAACAGTCTCTGCAGAGTCAGGTGATTTGTTCTGAAGCATTAATGACATCTGCCCGAGTTCATTTATGCTCCCCAGCATCTGCTGTGAAACAAAGGTTCCTTCTGATGGCAACTAACATTCAGTAAACCAGACCAAGAAATCAGTGTAGCAGATCCATCAATATCAAAAAACTTCAAAAACAATTGCTTATTAATGGCAAACATGCAATATGTATTGCACACGAGAGATACCACTACAGTCTAGTAACTCTAGTTCAGCATTGAACTACAAAAAAATAATGATAAATGAAAGAGAATGCATATCTAGGAGAAAAAAACAAAGCTTATCATTGATTTGGTCACTGGATGACCTTCAGACCTTCCAATCATCTTTGCTTGCTTAAAAATGAAAGAATTAAGAAGTCAGCTGCCCAGAGAGTGAATGCTCATCTGGACCTGCTTTGATACAATTCAAATTTGTGATCACACAAAGACACACAATTATAGTCTGACATACCTGGGCAAATGACTTTTTTGGGCAGAACACTAATTGCTATCCTAATAATACTTGATACAAAGCTTTAAGTTTCCAAACCACTCATAAACCTCAAAGTCCAAGTTTGATTTCACACTTACAGCCACTACTAGAGACTTACAACTACTGTGAGGCATGCTCTCCAAATAGCATGGCAATATGCATCTTATTTCCCAAAGAGCCTTTATTTTAACATAAAATAAACCAATACTGTTTTCCCCTGCATCTTTCTGAAACCACCACACGTATTCTGTGCTGCTGGTACTTCACATACTGTCGCTCCTTTCATTTTTCTACAGGGCTCATTGCCTCACTTCTCTTGACTCTCTCATGACTAGCAAGTCACTCGCTATTCTATCAGATGAAAAAGAAATGTGAAATCTTCAGAAAGGTTCATAATATTTTAACTTTTTTTAACAAAATCCATGGCCTGCTGAAGCAAGTGGAAGTTTCACCATTACCCTCAGACAAAAGATAATTGATAATTACAGCTGCCAGTAAAATTTCTGTCAGCAGCATCACCATCTTTGCCTTTTTGCTTTGTTAGTTCTAACTTGGTAGCCATTAAAACACATCACAGCTGTAACATGAAGGCTGTTCAACTCCTCTTTACTTGAAACAAAAATTACATCTAATTTCAACAATTGATACATAAACTCTTGGTTCATGAAAACAAAAAATGAAGACTAGATTGTATTGGAAATAAAACTACTTGCATCTTCTGAGAAAGCCAAGACAGCTACAGTATGTTGCATTTCTTTTCAAATGGCTTTTTCAAATCTTAATTATCCCCAAAATTCTTTCTTATCCTCCCCAATTTTGGGGTTTTTTTCTGAGGTGGAGGGAGGCTGGTTTATTTTGTTTGCAAGTTCAAATTTCTTTTCCACAAAGCTGTGTTTCAGTTTCATATTCTATAGTTTATAGTTTTGCATCTAGTTTAATACACTGTCATACATATCAAAAGAATGCAACCAGCACAAATGAACAAAAAATTTCGTAAGGAAGTATTAATCATTTTCCCTACTCTTCTGGGGGCAAAGAAATTAAAGGCAATTTTCTCCAAGAAAAAAGCTTCTGTTTTGATTGGGTATTAGTAGAAAATCATAGAGAAGCAGTCCCCATTAATAGATTGTTACCCTAGTAGACACATTTGCACATGCCACACTATAGCACTCACAGGAATGTCTTTCACTGAATTCACTATTTTTTTAAAATATCCATCTTTTTCAAAACAACAGACTCCAAAAATAAGTGGTTTATGAAAGCAATCTGTATTTAACAAGCAGATTAAAAAATAATCAAAAATGCCTAGTCTTTCCCACATTCTTTCCCATAGCCCCTCACACCTGCAAAAATTACACCTAATACACCACATGTGAGAAAGTCAAGAGGGCTGTGCTGGGAGGAAGACAAGGGAACTGGAGGCATTAAATTGAAGGAAATATGGTTAAATAATGTTATTTTATATGCATGTTGTGGTAAGGAAAATCTCTAGCTGGATTAATTTTACATCCAAAGATTCTGTGAAGACTCACTGGTTGGCAAGAGACTACCATAAAACATCTATTCCAGTTCAGTGTCATATACTCAGCAAAATTAACGACCACTTAATGCAGAGGCCTGCAGGACTTGAGACCATTTTGGAGACCTGGCTCAAAGCGTAGAACAGGAGTTTTGAGAAATCAGAGTCTCAGTGTAGAAATCCAAAGGGTCAGGAAAGGTTTGAGACTATACCTGCAAGAAGATATGACAAAACTATTGCTGAAAAGGAATAATGAATCAAAGTAAAATAAATAAGAAATAAAACTTCCAGCACTTAGGAAGTAAACAGTACAGAATTACTTTTTTAATTACCTACACTGCTGTTGAAAGGCAGCAATTCCATGTTCCTTCCTTCCACATGACTCTCCTGGTCAAGTTGGAGGCATATAAGTTTCAGGTTTGTTTATAACTTCTGTTATTTGCTAGAGAAGGAGCATCCAATTTAAAAACATACTGTCTATGAATTTATACTCAGATAGTTAAAATAGCCAAATAGATCACTTTCCACTATACCTAACTTTGACTTTTTACATGTTTAAACAGCGACAGGAGTCCCCAAACTTAAAAATATGGAGAACATGAGACACTGCTTTTAATTCAAGAAGAATTCAAGTGTCTGCTATTGGTTCAACAATACACTGATCCTTCACAAGAAAACACAAACACTATCTCTAAAATAGTTCCTCAAAGATGTGGTTACCATTCTTTGTGCTTTTTTGTACTATACTCTGAGAAATTAATGAAAACCAAAGTGTAAAAATAATGAAATTTTAGAAAGCATCCAGCAGCAGAACCCTGTATTGAATGTCCTTGAAACTGCAGTTCCTCAAGCATTGTAATAAACACACAGTTTGACTCTTGATCCCAAATGCAAAAACTAAACACAAGAGGAAAAAATACTTTAAAGTGATTCATATTTGGATAAGAATGTATCCTAAGCTTAAAATATTGGCCTGTCTTATATCTACGGAAACCAATAGATAACAGCATCAATACAGGCATTTGTTATTCTTATGCTCATCATGTAGAATTTCAGAAGGGTCCATTCAGATTAATAAATTTTCACAGTAGGCTGCAAATCAAATCATTACTTCCTGCTCAGACTAGCTCTACTCTATCAGCCATAATGAATGTGGAATAAAGCCACAAAACAGCTACTTAGCAATTCTTAGTTCCTAGGCATAGTAACAATGAACTGAAAAACAGGGGCACCCTCCAGAGGAGGAGGAATTGTATGCAATTGTGCCTCAGATGAGAAATGCAGAACTGCTAATGTAGTTTATTAGATGCTATTTTAATCTCTCACACCATGAAACACAAGAAGATGGTAAAAGAATCCAATAGCAACTGCCACAACATCATGCTGATTTTCATTAAATTTGTTGAAAGCGGACTCAGCATGGAATTATTAAACTGCTTTCAGGGGCAAATGACTAAAATGGCTCATCTATTTATAGCCATCATTCTCAATCACTATTTTTTTTTATAATGACACCTGCTAGCTTGTGCTATAGTTAAGGTTCTGTCAGCCTTTCCTCAAAACCACAGTTTCAGTCTTCTTCCTTGATGATAAAATAAACTATCTTCCTTTAAAACTGGCAGTATAGCTACTTAGGAATTTTTTTTTTTAAAGTGCATAAAGAAACCTAGAAAGACATGTTATCTGATTATATCTAAAGATCTTAAACTATCATCAGCCCTTATGAATTTCCAAATTATTTTTGTATTTTAATGACCCAGATATAAACTTGGTTTTTTAATAGCAAATTTACAGAACAGTAGCTTATATATAAACTAGTTACATCCTTCATATATATACACACTTATATGTAACTGTTATATGTAAATTTAAATAGTAGAATTGCATCCTTCTTGAATATATTTGTAAAGAAATGCGTATTTTTTCACTGAACTTAATGATAAAAATCTAGACACCACTGTTTTATTTTAAAACACTTAGTACACATGCATTTAAGTGATAGGGAAGGCGCCTGTGATAAGGGCATGAATTGGAGAAGGGAGTAAGTGCTGCTGTGGCATCTTACATGTACAAAACTCTAATGACAAGTAAAAGCATCACAGCACAATATATATTCCTAATGCACTACTGTCATAGCATCTGTACTGCAAAAATACTTTTGAAGATACTCAGTATTTTAGAATTAACCAAAGTTTGGTAAATACTTCCTATAGCCACATAGCAAATCTCATCCTCTTAAGAAGATGTACAATTGAAATTTACTTCATACAATGCATTATTGACGTACTTCAGAATAATAATAGTTACTTTTATACAGACTTTAAGCTACAAAGAAGTCAACTACAATGAAGAACCTAAATCATTAGCATTTGCCCTTATATTTCCTCATCCACAAATTCGAAATGCATCTTCACCACATTAAAAAACTTCCTTCTTGAGATGCTCAAAATTTAGTCTGTGCTTATAAAGAAAAATTGANCACATTATAAAGAAAACTAGTCCTTACAAAGAGAAGAAAAAAGATTCAGGAGACCCCTGCTTTTTATAAGAAGGGTATTTCAGCTCCAAGACCTCCAAGATCATTAAAAAACTGGCAGAGGAGGGACATACCTAAAGAACACAGTTAAAAATCATTTTTAGAGGATAAAAACATCCAAAGAATAATTCTATTCTTAAAGCACTTCTTTCATAATTTCATGGTAGAAACTTACCTGAATACTCAACATTGTTCATCTAATCTGCTGAAATACATTTTAGCAACCAAAACACCACTAAATTTTTGTATGATGAACCTTCCATTAGATTTTAATTGCCACTAGCCAAGAGCATCCACTTTGACCTTCTAGTCCTAACAGTCTGCTCGGGCAACTAATCCTTGCCTCAGTAAAGCTGTGCACATGCAGTGACTAGACAATACATTTTGTTACTGCACATCATCCCTCATTTTTTGCTTAATGCAATAGCTTAAAGCTATTTGAGTGTGAATGCAGTTTCATTCATTTGAGAAATTGTTGTCTTTTAATGCTAGGAAATCAGGATGGGACTTCTGAGGCTTCAAGTTACAAACAAAACACCAAAATTTAATTTTATAAAAAAATAAACAGCTATAAAAATTAAAAACCAATAAACACAGTCAACACCCTTCTAAGCCCTTGCTGCAAAGCAATTGATAAATAGAAACTTCCCAAATTCAACTCATAATGATACAGTTTTGTGGTAAGATTTAGGAGACATTTTTTAGAAGCTTTTTGGAAATAATTGATGTTTAGGCCTACTTGCATCATCCATTGAAGCACTTATTATTCCTCCCTTGTTACTAAGTACCATATTTCCCTCAAGATGCAACTTGAGAACAACAAATAAAATTACAAGAGACTTGTGAAGATACTAGTTAGATTTGCATCTACAGAAGATAATGGAAATACATCAGTTTGCTCTATGGACCCAGTTTCTCTAAAAATAAAGAAATATGCATAAATTGATTAAACTGGAAAGTTACATGCAACCACCTGGAATGTATATTGTAACTTAACTCCTGGATACATTCTTTTGAAGTAACAGAGCACGCTAACCCAGAAAAATCTGGGGTACAAGAGTTTTCTTTCACTGTATGTTCCTTTATCATGTTTGTTCTTCTGTTCAGCTATTTTTCACACCACTACATTTTAATGTATAATTGGAAGTTTCTTACATATCCAACTGAGTTCATACTCAGCCCACAAATTATTAACTACTGGAAATTGGAATGTAATGCTATTGCAGTTGAAGGATATAACACAAGATTTTAGAAGGTAGAATCTTACCTCTTCCAAGACCACCTGATACAAATCAAGTGAAAAGACAGTCAAGAGACAAATGTATTTCTTCAAGGAAAAATATGAAAAATTCTACTTACTCTAAGTGACATAACTGCAGTATACTACTTGTTGATACCATGAATTTGTCCTGAATCCTAACTCTATGCTTACCCGCTGCTGAGTGGCAATAAATTCCCATGTATAAATGCCCAGCTGATTATAGACTCATGGTGCCAGAATTTATTTGATCAAATTAAGGTTCTTGAGTTCACCTGAAATTGTACTTCTCGCTATAATTTTTCACAGAATAAAGGAACAACTTTTCTCGGCCTGTCTTCTCTAAAAAGGCCTTATACTTACACCACAATGCTCTTACCTGGGCAACATCCCATTACTATTTGTTAGTTGACTGTATTAGATCACTAGAATCTGTCCAGTCACTGCTGCAAGAATCATCAAAACAGATTCTGAAATAAACCACTGGTTCAACAGAGGATAAGACTCATTAATTTGGAATAATTTCAATTATTCATGTTTCTTCTTTCTCTCGTTATAAAATGACAACTTACTGTGCATTTGAAATCTTAACCCAAGAAGCAATTATTAATTGCAATTAATACAGGTTTTATTTGGATCCAGTATCCTGTTGCCTTTTGAAACTTTCTGAAGCAAATTTCACCAGCCTTGCTTACACTGTAGTTAGAGACAAACCATGGAAAGTCAGACTTTATTATCTGAACACTATATAAATTTGTCATTTAAGTCTTAATACTAATAAATCTAATATACACCTATATATATAAAAGTCATATAGGTAGTGATTTACCCTAAAATCAAGCAGCTAGACAGTTGGAGCACATTTCTTTCCATTTATCATGTTTTCTGAAATTCTTTCTTAGCACTAACAAAACACACAAATTCCCCATAATCTGATCCCAGAATGGGTGTTGACAACAGAAGTATGTCTCAGTGATATCTCCAAACATGAGATGATGCAGGTAGGCACTGTAGGGACCTCCTGAGAATAATGGTAGCACAAGGTAAGGACTCACAAAGCCTGAGAATTTATCATTATTAGTTAATGTCATGTAAGGATAAACATAAATCAATACACATTAAAGACCACGTTTTGGTGAAGTTATCTCTTTTTATTACAACTTATGGCTCTAAATCCTGACAGTGTTTAATGCACTATCTGCAAATCCAGAAATATCACCTTTGTCAGTTTTCAAAGCCACAATAATGGGCCTGTGTTGGGGGGAAATCTTTAAAGAACTGTAAGATGCCTACCTGATCAGGAATGCAAATTCTTATTGCCACATACAGAGTTCAAAACTTTCTGTCATATTAAAAATATCTTTAACATTTTATGAATCAGAGCTATCACGAGCTTTGCATTTAAATGTGTGTAAATGGCAATTAATAGCAGGCAACTGCTGAGTTTAAATTGATTACTATGTCTCGTTTTTTGATAGTCTCAAATTTATCTGTATAAGAACATAAGTTCTGTAAAAAATAAATTGACTTCTTAAACAGCAAGATGTGAGGAACTTAAGCAGCTGGATGCTAGAGCCACATGCCAAATTCTCAATGCTATAATGTTGCAGATGATTTTTTTCAGAAAAACTGGCATGTGTTTAAGTACAGAAATAGATCATTTTTTTTCACTTCCTTTACATGTACTGATGATATTCAGATCAAAAGGTTCTTTATGAAGATATAGAAAGCAAAATCAGATCTCAGAGCAAGTATTGTCCAAAAATAAAAATATAGTACCCGGACATTTTTAAAACACTGGGGGGGGAAAAAAAGGGTTATGTAGCTGATTACTAATTTTTCCGTTGTATTCCATTTGTAAAGATCTACTCCAGCTACCATTTTTAGTGTCATGTGTCTCTTCTCACCTTAATTACCTCACTAGTGATCAAAGTTGCAAAGAACAGATGAAAACTCAACTAAAATAAGCAGTACCTTTTATTGCAGCTTTTATTTGGTTCTCTTCATAACTAATTAGTATGTCTACTTACCAGAAACACCATCTTCAGACAAGCAGCAGAGCAAAGCTCCATACAGAAAAACATTTGCTTCTTTTTCCATGACAAGCTAGTCCAGATGTCTTGCAGCTAACTGGGAACCAGGAACATGAGCTTCTGTTTTGATCAAGATCCAGCATGTAAGAGCAACAGCAAGGAACATTTCTTCCATATAGCCCTTGAGGAGCACATATTGCCAGGGCTCAGTTACTCAGCTTGATATGACAAAAAGATGGTTTAGCCTTAAATGTTGGCACACTCACTGAAATGAGCATAAAACATGTGGTGGTTTTTTTAGTGCTATTATTTCAGTAATGATAACTGGGTGTTTTGTTTTTTTCTCGTGTACCTAATTAGATTGTGACCATCTAACTATGAATTTAGGTTCTGCTTACAATGCTCCCAATCCCTTTGAAGGCTTAATTTGGATTAAACATACCCAAATTCTCCTTCCCAGACTTTTGATATCTGCAGCTTACATGAGTCTTTACTACATAGTTATGTTCTATAATACAATGTAACAAATCAAATCCCAAACTGCTACTGTCAATGGATTCTAATTATTACTTCATAAGAATAAGATGACATAACATAAGAGAAGTGCTAAGAACAGAATTTTTCATTAAAAAAAAAAAGTAGTTGGAGGAAGTTGTTGAAAGTCTATGTTCACATCAATATATTTATATTCACTTTTTAAAATACCTGTCTATAGATAATTCATCTCACAGAATACTAAATTCAGAGTATTTAAATATTTAATAGCAGACAAGCCATTGTAAAGCAAAGTACATAATGAATATTCCTCTGCTTACATGTTATCTCAGTTTTCATAGAAAGGAAGCATAAAAATAGGTACCGGAACAAAAATGTAAACATCATTAGCATGGCTAGAAGTCACAATTGACCAATATAAGCAACGATAATTATTAGAATCACTCAAACTTTTTAGCCAAAACAAAAACTGCAAAGTCAAATTTTTGATGACACTAAAAGAAACCATCACATTATTACACTACTTTAAAAGAAAGATTACTCTTTTCTTCTTCAGCTGTGGCCAATGGCAATAGTTAGTCCTATGTTCTATTAAAAAGACTATGCAATAAACATGACTGCATCTCTAATACAACCTTATGTGACAAAACAAAACAGAACACATCCATCATTGGTACTGTTTTATGCATAAATAGTTTTGATAATCCACAGGAACAAGAGACTACACCTAGTTTGCTTTTATTTCATTTTTTACTGAACTACGAAATTTTTCTTGCCTTGACATTTTCTCACTTTGCTCAGGTATGCAGTAATTCAGACATGTCACAAAACCTGTTTATTCAGTTTCTCAAGCACACAGATTGTACCAATATCATGATGAGGCAAAGATTTTTACTTACAGTTGATACAAGAGTATTTATTCCATCTGTAGCATAAAAGCTTAGAAGGTTTTTATTTCTACATTACTCATACTTCTGATGAAATACTAGTTCTCAGAATTCTAATTTTATCAGAATATCTATTCAATTCTTTTGTACATACAAGACTGGCCAGTAGAAAGCTGCTGTATCACATTATTTCTTAAGAATTGGTTGTCAGGCAGTACAAACAGGTATGGAATTTCTGACTTCAGTAAACTGACAATCAGTTGATATCTTTCAATTAATCAGCATGATACAGAATGTTTTATGTTACTAAATGTAACCTTTAAACAGCAGGTAAGTTTGAGAATCAAAGCTGGCATTCATGACTGGTCATTGACACAGCAGGTTAACTTTTTGGGGTCTGCACTGCAGAGATAGCAAGGGGCTGTTGGGACACTGTTGATGTCGCATGTGAGTTATAATAAAGGGAATTTGTTACTAAACTAATATAGAAGTTGGAAAAAGAAATGTTCAAATGCAAACTATCCCTTCAAGTATAAAAAAAAGTCACACTCCTAACCTGAAAAGTTAACTTCTACAACTCACAGGCCAATTTTATAAAACAAAATTCATCTTACATACAAATTTAAAAGTACCTTGGACATGAACTAATGTTTCAGAAAATTAGTCAAATCCAGAACTGGCCTTTTTTTAATCCTCAAAGTGTATAAAAACTGCGTTTTTGGGGGAAGACCATCACGAAAGATGCCATTGTAAGGAGGAAGACAAATTAAAAAACAACATTCTTTTGTATCAAAGGTAACGTATGTTTTAAAAATGAAACCATCAATAGTCCTCGCTTCAGACATTCCTTTTTCAAGAAACACTGACTGCCTGGAAGAACAGACATTATTGCACAACAATTAAAACACAATTTCTCAAACACAAACTGAGCACAGATTTTTCAAAAACTAAGTTTGGAAAGTAACAACAGCATCTAAATACGATCATAGCAGCTCCATTAAAAGCACTACTTTCTTGCAATACAATTTACTACAAAGTGGCAAAAATAAATGCAAAGCATTTAGAGGCTTACAGATCTTCACTGCCATATGGTATCACAGCATTAGATGAGCATAAAATAATAGCTACCTATTGTAAAGTTAATGGAGTAATTTATCTCATAAAATGAATTCTAAAATCCCACATGAAATCATGTAAAGATTTCCAATAGCTAAATACCTTAGTAAGCAGAAAACCTCCATTGCTTTACTATTGGTTTAGTTTTCATGCACCATGGGTTTTCAAAGCACTGTAGTAACAAGAAATTACCAGTATCATAAATGCCAGACAATGGAAATTTTTATTAACCCTACCTAACAAAATTTTAAGCCTTGAGTAGCCAGTTTAAATGTCATGTTAGTGGGACTGCTTATCTTGTATGGGGCAGGAGTGGAGCTTTAAGACAAAATAACAGGTGGAGTAGATAATGAAGTTGAACTGCGCACTCTTGTAGCTGAAAAGCAAGAGGCAGTGACACTCCCCAAGCCATAACACACCAGGCCTGATGGAGTACTTGTTCTCAAATGAAAAGTGATAGTTAAGAATAGGGGAAGATAGTGAAGAAAGTAAAGAAAAAATAACCTATATGCATAATTTAGCTTGAAACATCTTTTTCTACAGAATCACAGGGAAGGAAAACTGAGAAAAACGCCTGGAAAGAATGGTCTGTCTCTCACTCGACAAAGATGCTGCTGTTCAGTCCCTGCTGTATGCTTTCATAGCAAACACTTCCACCGGTTTTAGCACAACTCATGATGCAGTTCAGTTTTAGTTCTTTGTTTACACTGAACACATCCACTGTTACAGCCCTACAGTACTAATACTTCAGTGAGAGAATTTCCTTTCCATTCTAGCTCTACCTGCAGCTGCTTCAACAGCAGACAGTTGCATTAAAATAGTCTGAGTGAACAGATACCTCCAAGGAAATTTTCTCACCTACTGGCCCCACCTCTTGTCCATCTTTAACTTGGCTTTCATTAATGAACAGGTATTTCATTCAGCATTTCTAGTTTCTCTTCACTTGTGATCTTCAGAGGAAATCAGATGACTGCTTTACCTTAGCGGGCCCTTCTCCAAGTTCCCTCATTTACTACAAAAATAATTCCTACAAATTTCTCTGTACCATGGAGAAGAGTCACTCCACCTTTGCATATTCCAGAAATAAGCCCAACAGCAGCATACCATGCCATATATAGGGTACAACACCTCAGCTAGTCATTATGCTACATCCATTTCAGCTACAAATAAGCTACTTGCCTGAAAATAATTTCTCTTAACTACTCTGCCTACTTGCCTCTTAATACTCATCCCTTCAAATAAAAAACTTTACTACTAAATTGCACACAGTAAACAAAATAGTTATAAAAAATGAGTAAACTTATTCTGCATATTGATTTTGAAATGTGCATAATTGCTGCTTTTCAAATCAGTACTTTGATAATCAAACTCATTTTATTTTCTTATCTATTAGCCCAAAGTGTTCTATTGCACCCTTTTCAATTTTAAAAAAAATTGTTTTTAAAAGCAGGAAACAGTTTAACCATTCAATATACACGAAGAAAACGTGATCTATTTCTCCATTAGTAACAAAGCTGAAATTCCAAATGAAAAAAAAAATTCAATGATTTTTTTTAGATTGCACCTAATGGCAGAGAATATCATTATTAGCACCATTCTTACACCTGCCTTCTTCGACTTTCATTATTAAACTTGAAACTACTGCTAAATCATGTAACTGTTTGGGTTTTTTTCATCACTTAATTTACTGGAAAACAGGAAGAAAACAAGTCCAATCTTTTTCTGACTTTTTTGTGTCTTTTTCTCTAAACCTCGTTCCATCACTATCACCCTATCTTTGTTTCCTTTCCTCTGCCTCTCTAGGACAGAGTCTTAGATTAAGCTAGTCTACAGGTCTAGAATATTTTCTCACTAGACAGTCTTCTCTCTCACTTTAAAACCCTTTATCAGTCTTTACTTCCTCCCTGATTTTTTTTTAATCCCTTATTTGCAAAAGGATTTAGAATGCTTGATTAAATCAAGACATGTTAAAATCAGATCAACAAAACTAAGAGGGTCTGCGTTTTCATGGATTTTAACTTCACTAGTAATTCAGAGAATATTCTTTAGAGCCCTCTGTTCCTACTATTACTCAAATCCATTTGCTAACTCCATGGTTATCTAGAAAGTGATATTTTTCACTACATTAAAAATAAAAGGTGTTGACAGTATTTTCAAATACTAATGAAAGTTTTCATTACATCACTGTCATAACTCAATCTTGTTGGGTTTTCTAACTAAAATAATTCTAACAAAGTTACCAGAAATCTTACAAGAGCATTGCTCAGAGAATACAAAGCATCAAGATATTTCTGAGCAGTTGGGAGCCCAATTTTGATTTTTCTGGATTTATAGTTGTCTCTTTCTAGAAAAGATCTTAGCATTAATAAATGTGCTTTTTTGATTGATGCACATGTTTAATTGCAATCAGTCCTACCACACCACTTACAGTCAGATAATTCAGAAGTTTATCTGGGAGTTCCCTGAAGGCAGAAGCCCAACACAGAGATGCAACATTTGAGTACCGCAAGATAAAGTTTTCAGTGCTGATGAAAATATAAAATTGTATGTTATCCAAATACAAACATCAATCCATTTATTTTTAAGGGGCAACATACAGAATAGATTTTATCATTCAGTTTATAGGGCCTCCTGAAGTTAAAGAAATAAGAAAACAGGTTTTAATCCGATATAACACCTTGTTATGTGCTTATAAATGCTTTTAATGCTTACTATCTAAAACTTACATAGAAAAGTCACTACAGAATTCTTTTAAATTTTTTCCATTTCCTATAAGTTCCAGACTATCAAGGACAGAGGGAGAGGATTTAAGTTTGAATTTTATTTTTTTTTTTTCTATTTAACAGAAAAAGAATCATGGGGAATGCTGGAAAAGACAACTGAGAGGCATATTCTCTATCTCCTTTAAACAAGAATATCTCCCAAAGCATCAGTTACCTATAAAACAAATTGTAAATACAAGTCTTCAGACTACAGATGGTGTGTTAGGGAGAACTGGCAGACATTTATACACCCAAACAACAAAATGTATCCAGGTCATCTAAACCAAAATAACTTTACTGACTTAAATCTTGAAACATTTTCTAAAGATTTTTTTTTTTAAATCCAAGCAATTTTTATTAACCGAACTCAGTACTTTTCAGGTGCAAGGAAATTTAAAGATCAGGTAAAGAACCAAATCAGCAGTGCCTTATACTGCTGTATCAATGACCATAAAAGACTATATATAATTAAGTCCTCTTTAGAAGTACTGCATATTCTGAATAGCTTAATGGCAGTCTAGCAGCAGTTTACATGACTACAGCTTCATAGAGGATTAAACCTACCAACTTCATTTTGTAGTTCATACTTTACAGATACTTTCTTCTTATCCAAGGTAGATTTCAATAACTGGATTAATTTTCAGTTTGCTGAAAGCATTGTGAAAGGAACTGTCCTTTTTAAATAGTTCCAGAATACCCACAGAGAGAATAAGCAGGCATATTGCCATAAACAAAGGTGTTGTGCATTACAGTCACAGAACCATTCTCTTTCTACAGGTTATCTCCAGACATAAACTGGACTACAGTTATCACACTTGCCCTGTCAACTAGTGCATGCAACTATGGTCATGGCATAACCAATAAGGATGTGATTTACTTTCACAAGGCAACATGGTTAAAAAAAAAAAAATTGCAACCCATACAAGTTAGGAGTATTGACAAAGAAGAACACGCAGACTCTGAAGTCCAAGCCAAAAGAGACCTTCAATGTGCTTCACTTTATGAGCAATCCTATTCATTTCAGTGGCCTCTGCATTCAAGTGGTTTAGCGTTCTGTTGGGGCCACAAAATTCACACAGAGTACTCCTTTTACTAGAGTAGGTTATTTAGACTGGAAAAAAGAGGCGAGCCTACAGTACAAATTACTGTGACCGTTCTGTAGAACTGTTTCTTCAAACATCACCCAAAGAAGGGCTCAAGCTCCCAAAAGCATTTGTACCCTTTCTCATATGTCCTCACGCACATGGCATGTGCTATATCCATTGCTCCAATTTTCCTCTTCCAAACACAGTCTTACATATAAACTTAGACAAGCATAACTACTATAATGCGGATAACATTTACTGAGTGAAGGCCCTGCAGCAAATCCTAAACCTTTAAGACTCATCCCTGCAATTTACAATATTTGGCTGAAAATGAAAAATAACACAACCATGTGTCATCCTTGAAGGTTGTCAGCATATACAGTGTTAAATACTAATAGAAGACACCTTGGTTTTATTTTTTTAACAAAACATGAGTTTTGCTCAGATGAACTAAGATGCACAAAAATCTGGCTGCATCAACCATTTTCATTCAATAATTTAAAAACAACACATTATTGTGAGAAGTCTTTTTACCATAGCAACTGCTGTTCTTTATGCTATTTTCTGTTGACAAGACAAATAATGTTTTCTGTAGCTTTTCAGTGTTTTCTTTGACCTGATTTTTTAAATAATTTTAAATTATTTTCTATAGTTTTAATTCATATGAACCCTGTTAACATGAAAACTCACGATGTGAATTCACACTGCTGGTTTCACTCTCCACATACCAGGCAAGTCTTACATTATTCTAAAACAAAGAGCAAAAGTTACAAATCACTAAATATTAAAACCCTTGAAGATTAAACAAATGATTATTACAAAAGAAGCAATATTGCATTATTTCTCAACCTATATATTTACAGTTAGAGATGTATATTATATAAGCAATATTATATAGTTGAGGTATTATATAACATTGTAATATTTATATTATTACATTTATGTAATAGCTGCAAAAGTAAACACCTACTACAAGAAACCCAAAATGTCAAAAATATTGAACACAAACACCTTCAAATTTCATTTTGACATACGTAGTTTCTCCCAAAATGATTTAACGCTATACGAGAATGGTTTACTTGAATTTCTGTCAAAGAATACATTTTTGGCAGGTTATAATTCCCATCCATCATATGTTGTAGCAATGCACAATACAAACACTTCAAATCATCCACCCAGACACTAATTTCCATGAGTCTAACATCAAAATTATTTGATTCCAGTTTCCTGTATCCAATTCAAGCAAACACATAAGAACATTTACAAGTCTCAGTGGCCTAAACTGTGTTTGTGTTATTATAATGTGAGGCTCAAATACCAAAAGGAAAAAGTACCATAGATCCACGCACTGAGATGCCAGCCTATGGCCATTATTCAGGAAAAGAAGCAGGCAGACACTCAGTTGTTGAACTCAAACTGGATGAATGCTTGAATGAGGTACCTTGAGTTGTCTGCCTTTACATCTACATGATGACAGCAACACTGCAGCAATATCCACTGCCACATACACAAGAATTCAGTATGGCATGAGAGGTTGCTCCCAAAAACCTACCAAACAAAAACACAGGAGGGGGAGGGGGGAATAAAAGAAGCCCTAGGATAGAAAAATCTAAGCAATTGGCTAGAGACCTGTGTCTAAAAACTCAGTTCTTGGCAAAAAAAAAAATCCATTATGTTAGCAGAGAAAAGACGAAGCACTCCTGTCAGTGGTGAACCAACCACAGTTGTACAACAGCTGGAGAGAAGGGTCAAACTGATTTAGAAGCAGCTTTCCTTATTTGTATTCTTTTACTACTTGCAGCTTTTTATGCAACTTTTTTTTTCCTTACAAGGAGTTTGTATGCCAAAATCTTAATGAAGACAGACAAACCTGAGATTACTGTATTTTCTTGTGAAAAACATTAAAATTTTGAAATATTTTTACAATATTGAATAACATTTCTCAATATGGAATTTTTAAATTTCAGACATTGTAGTCATTTTAATTCTTTGGGCATGTTTCTGGTTTAAAGATGTTTTATCATATGGCTCAGAACTCCTTAGCAGTCTACTTAAATTAACCAGCAGAATATGATACACCTATGTGTATGCACACGTTATGTAAATGTGCCTGCTTTGCTGTCTGGAAAAGGCTAAGTAAAAACATTTCAAATTGAAGGCAGTAATCACCAATCTTTGCTAGCAACTGGTTTTATTATGCAGGCCTGCAAACATGAATTATCCTCAGTGTTCTGTCTGCTCATTATTAAAGGAGTGTCATGTCTAAGTATATCTGCAATTAATTGCCATGACAATACCAAAAATAACTCAGTTAGGAAATGTCTGCACTGCAGGATACACAAGTTTCCACACTTTGGGGTCAAAGCACATTGCTGACCCACACTGGGTACAGTGACTGGGTACAAACCACCACTTCAACTCTATGGATGGGACAACTAAGTGTGAAAGGAAGCAATGGTCATCCTTTCAATAACCATAGCGTGAGACTTACCTGCGACAACAGCAGTGTAGCACAAATTTAGCCTATAAACAAAACATTTACTGATAAAGTGCGGGAATTGGAAAGGGACAAAACATGCTCCCATCTACAGATTCTTATAGTAGCTTAATATTCCTAGGAAAGTTTCTAAGAAACAGATGCTTATATCGAATATTTGCAAAAATTTATGCAACTTAAGGCTGTTCTTACTGCTAAAGAGAATATGAGGGTTATTGTAAAGGTATATGATGCTCTAGCTTTTTTTAAAAATTTTAATTATCCAATTACTGTGATTTTTATCTTACTTTAACTCATCCACTTTCTAATGACATTTCTCACATTTTGGCCTGCTAAAATACTTTGTACTCTAGATTTGAATCAAATTAGGTTTAAATGTTAAAATAGCAACCATGATGAATGAGTATGATTCTCATCGGAGATTGGGAGGGAAGAGCCAACAATCCAAGTTTATATATCTAAAAAATAATGGGCTATCCATCTCTGAATAGAGACAGATGATAATTTGCTTTCAGCAACATAAACATGGAACTCTGGCAATGGAACATTACAATGCTTAGAATTAATCATGTTCTTAAATGCTTCCCTTCAGTAGATAATGATTTAGACAGAATCAGACCGCAATAAGTTATAAAACTATGACACATTAAGCAAGTAAGGAAGAACATACTTTAAAAATATTATTTTGAAGTAGACACAGAAAAGTTGTGTCTACTCAACAAAGAACAGAAAGAGTGTCAGGTGTGGGGGAACTTGAGTCATTCAATATGATTGATCATCAAGAATCCGTTTATTGATTGACAACATTACATTCTTATATGGCATATAATGAGATAATACATATTCTGTAACCTAAGCATTTATTGGATGCTTTCTATAAGGGAAAACCACACCTTCTCTCATGCCTTTCTAATCACAACATTCTGTTATCAGGTTCAGCTGAAGCTGCTCAAGCTGTTTCCCAAACTCCCTGCGATCCACCTGCAGCAATGTCCGTGTAACCCTTTAATAGCCAAACTAAAATCAACGCCAACAAAAGAGTATGCATAAAAAAAAAATAAGCAGGAAATCTGAGGAGCCTAAGAATGTGTTATTCCAGAAAGGACAAGTAACACATCTCATCCATCACCATCTTTTTTATTTCTTCTGTAACATTATGTAATTTCTTAATTACAACTTGTTCTTTTAACTGCACAGAAAAACCTAGATTTCACATCACAGTGAGTAAAATATTTACTTTAAATGACAAGAAGTGTCAAAACTCATGGGTCTTGCCTTTAAACTCATTTTTACCAAAGACCAAAAATATACATTCAGGAAAAAAAAGAGCAGATGTGTTTAGCTGAGCACAGTCAGCACCTAGCATTCCTTTCACTGATTAGTTCTCTTTTTTCATTAAGTACAATAATTCTAAAAACATGCTATTCATTTGAGGGGAGGGCAGTGCTGGAAGCTTAAAAAAAAAAAAATCACATTTTGCCTTTTTTTTACTTCCTTTTCAAAGACATTTTTTAAAGTTTTTTGATAATCAGCAGAGTCCAGAGTACAAACATGTGCTCTTCCAAAAAAGGTAAACATTGAGGAGCTGAAGATCCAAATACTGCTGTCCTTACACTGACCAAATACACACTTTTTTAAACTTCCACTTTCAACACTGTGGGGACTTCACCATGATATCACAAGTGAATGATTGAGCAGAGTAAATAGTCACTATCAAGGGTATTGGTAAAAAAAAAAGCAAGTTTTAACATAAATTAGTGAAAATTTACATTAAAGTATAAGTTTTCCAGGTGTACTTTAAAGACTTGATAGTAAGGAGTTGACAGGTGTGCTGAAAAGCTATTTCAAATTAATATCTGTCAACAACAAAGAAAGGAGGCAAAACCGTACCCTCAGCAGCACTGGTGAATATAGCAAGAAAAAGTATCACTTCCTGAGTAATGCCCACAAAGTTATTCAGAAGAATTAGACAAGGCTCTCTGTTTAAAACTTACATACACAGCACTATGGTGCCTTGAATCTCTCCAATTACTATCAGCATACTTTTTGCCCCAGGCGATCTCAGAACATTTTCATCAAACTATGTTGGTGTATGAAAAATAATCCACTGACCACTCTCCTCAGTTAATGGCTATAGCTTGTTCATACAGTTCAGCATGGAAATCACCTAAGTTGCTGAGGCAATAACTATGATTCTAAACTGATCATGATCTGAGGTCAGAAATCTATTACTTTGTGATGTCATTGAGTTGGTATTCCTGAGTATTTCCACTTCAAGTGCAGAGTCTAAATGGCAGATAAAATAGTGGCAGGACATAATTGACAGGAGGCACAGGCAACTGCCCTGCAAGTCAGTGGTTAAAACACAAGCAACATATTTGTCAAGTAGAGCGACAAGTGAACTTCAAGAGAACCACTGAGTTGTAGATGACTTGCATGACATAACAGCACTCAACAAAAAGAGAAGTGAATGGAGAAAGGGTTCAGAGGGGCAACTAAGACTCTGTTCAAAGTCACTGGTCACAACATATGACCAAAAATAATTGGTACATGACCAAATACCATGGGCTTTACATGATCATGCACAAAGAAACAGAGCATGCTGTGTGGAAGCATTTTAGATACACCCTACCACTTACCCTTCCAGCCCCATACCATTACTAAGCTGGTGCAAGATACAAACTTGCCAGTGGAGTGAAAGCATAATTTACTGTTCATGTATTTACTTACGTAAAATTGTGCTTTTCCATATTAAGGCTGTGTCTCTGGTATTTCATTGATAGTTACCTATAGAGTCTGTATTTTAGAGAAACAGCCTTTTATAACAATAGCACTAAATAGGGGAAAAGAAGTTGTCATTCATTTGAATAAAGTATTCATTGATGTTAATCGCATTGCTTCTTATTTAGTTAGCAAACCTATAAACAAGGTAAACCAGGCATACTACTATAAATCACTTTGCATAAATAAACAACGGTGAATTGGAAACCATATGTGCATTCCTTTGACCAACAACCAGAATGTAAGTTTTCCATAATCTTATTTTCATTTCAAATTAATTTCATATTTACTGTATTTTAATCACAAGATTAATTACTACTGTGCTAGAATATTAGTCTTACCAATACTTGGTTATGTACCCTGATTACCAGCAGTATAGTCACAACAGGCTCTCCAGGCAGTGGCCACGGTATCAAGTCTAGCAGAGTTCAAGCAGCATTTTAGTGATCATCAGGCACATGATGCGACTCTTGGGGATGGTCCAGTGCAGAGCCAGGAGCTGGATCCTTATGGGTCCCTTCCAACTCAGGAAATTTTGTGATTCTGTAACACTCTACACACAGAAGTGAACCAGCAATTGCTTCATGCCCACATAAATTTCATGTAAAATTAAAGGTGAACCTTTACATGCATTTCATTTTAAGGTAAATATAACTACCAACCAGTCAATAGGAGGATGTGGGGAAATATCCAGTCTTGAGCTTTCTCCAACTTCTTATAAAAGAGTATTCTATGACTATGTCATTCTCTAAAGGAGTTTAATACCTTTGCCACAGGCAATAACTACCTTCAGAAAGCACTAACACTATTAAGTATGTTACCGTGTAATCAACATGTGTATTTCCTTATTTACGCATATAAGCACAAAAGTACAATTCTATTCATTAAAATTTTTCAATTTGTTGTTTGACTTCCTTGGTTTTTTTACACTTTACTGCAAACTAAGGTTTTAGTGGATAGTTCTAAGCCTTTGTCACGTTTTCTCCATAGTCTGAAGCACTCATATGAAGTATATTGCTTATAGCACAGAAACAAACATACTACATAATTCTACATGTACCAAGGCAGTAACTTGGAAATTTTTATTCATGCAAGACTTGTATCAAAGCCTACATATAGTTTGCATGAATGTATTTTACTTTGGGGAAAACTGGATCCAAAATTGTCAAGTGGTAATTCCTCAGAAGAGTACTGCTTTTTTGTTAGAATACAAGTGAAGAAAATTAAAAATAAATATCTATACTTGAACACCAAATAAAAGCATGGTTTTTATAATGACCTCATGTTACATTAGAATACAAATTCCTGCAATACCAAGTTGTATTTTGTGAGGCAATTTATATGAAAAAATTGTGCAGATAGAATTAATCCAAAATTATTTCATATTTAACAATCAGTGCCTTTCTTGCACACTAGCAAAGTACTGGCACATGCAGAGGTTCCTCAAACATTGCTGTTATCATCACTATTTTGTTTACTGAATGAGACCTTGTACTCCTTTAGAGCTAAACTGGAAGGAGAAATCAATCCAACTCAAAGGGATTGCAAGTCAGAATAACAATTTAATAAAAGATCACAAAATACACTGATACAGAAGGAAACTTCTGTGCCACAAAAACAGATGTACAGCCCACCACAGCGGGGTACGAGCAGAATGGAGCTCACCAAACCCTGTGCTGAGTGCCACATAGTCACCCTGAGTTCAAAGTAAGAAGAAATGAAGAAACCTGCTGGTGAAACTGATGGCTGCAGTCCGGTGGCAGTCTCAGTCTGGTCAAGGTTCTGGTCCTCCTCAGGATCTGAAGAAGAGATCTCAGTCCCAAAACCCCAAGCTTATATCTGCTTGGGCTCAGATGGGAATGCCCAGTCCCTTCCCTAGGGTGGAGAAATTCACAGTGGGTGATTTACTCTGTGAGGTGAACAAAGGCATATTTTTGGCATCCCTGATGGCCTGTTAGCAGACATGACGCCTCCAGGTGGGTGTGGAGGCAGGAAAACTTCCTTATCCCACAGAAGTTCCTAAACACCCAGTTTGTAGCCTGAGGGGTTGGGTGTGCCCTGGGCAGCTGCTGCAAATGGCCCATTGTGAACAGTTCATGAGAAAAAAAAAATGACAGAGGGTTTAGAATACACACCCACACAGTGATAAACTGATCCTGGCTACTATAACCGGGACAGACCATAAGCACATTTCCTCCTAAGAAGTGTTTCGTCTCATACAAAAAGTACAATCAATTTTATTCAAGTACAATTTTAGGGAAACATTAGTTGTTTAAAGTATTGCTGATATAAATATTTACCAACTCATCATTTTCCTAAATGACTATGTTTAATGTAATATATTTAATAACAGCAGAGATTGCTAATAGAATACAACACTAATGTTTTTTTCTGAACTGTAACTTGTGATTGACTAATTCATAGCACATTGTTTTCAACTTACACAACCTGTGGGGTTTTACATCTGCACAACTTCATGCAATTGCAACACAAATTAATCTGAGTTATCATGGATTCCATTTTTCAGCAAAAATCTGTCTTATGCTATCAAAACAAGGCATTTTTTTAAAAATCAAACAGGTTTAGATCAAGCCTAGACATCATGAGGCTAAAGAAGATTAAAAAAACCATATTTAGCAAGGACCAGAGACAGCAAAATGAAAGATGCTATCCTTAAAATTATGTACCTGGTACAGAAGATTTAAAAAAAAAAAAAAAAAACACACACACACCAAACAGAGTAAAAGTAAAACCATAACTATTCAATAAATCACAACAGTACATAGCCTTTTAAATATTTAAGAAAAGATAATCTTCAACCAAATGTTTATGCACGCAGCTGTGTTAGTTTGTCATCATCTTAGATCCAATGAATTGCAATAGTTCTGAATTCGAGTAGCAGCAGAGGAATGAGTTGTGTGTATGTATTCCTGTCAGCCTAGCAGCCTAGCCAAGCTACTCCCCTCTGTTACAAACAGCAGTGTTTATATCTAGCATTCAAAGCCATTTCCAGCAACTCAGGAGAAAACCTATTATGAAAACACTGGATTAATAATAGTTCAACCGAGTATTTCACTTACAGTCCTAACACACCAATTGCTTAAAATGCTTCACACAGGTAGGAGCTTAAATATTGTAACTCAAGTTGGACAGACTTTGGTTAGTAATCAAATGCAACTTTGCCACTCCATTTACAAACCCTAAGACACATCAGGTTCCTAATTAGAGAGGAAAGTCCATGAGAAAGTGTTCCAGAAATTGTAACATTTATTGTATAATGATTCACCTTTTCTTTAATTCAGAGGAAAACAAATTACTGTTATTTGTAGTGAATGTTAAAAAGCCCCATCAACTACTTCTGATGACATGGTATCCTTACAATGTCCTCTGCCACACTGCAACCCAGACATGGGATATGAAATTGTGTCCAGTCTGACACAAGAAGTTACAAAGTAAAAAAAAAAAGATAGACATGCTTATCTTCATTTTATAATTTGATAAGTTTACTGACTTTACAGACAGCAAAGCCTGCACAACTGAGTAAAACAGTGTTATATTGGACACCTAAGGGAATCTCAGTCTTCTCAGGAAAAAATACAATGATCTCAATCACAGACATGTTGTAAGTTCAGATATATTGCTTAAAACAAATTTCCTAAATTTTAAAAATCAGGATGTTCTATTTTAGTATTATACATTTACTAAGTTCTTATTCAATCTAATAAGATGTGTTTATATTAAAAGTTTTTTTAATAAGTACAGAAAAAATGCTGTATGCAAGTTAATCAACACAACAGACAAGACTTAATTTTGTTCTGAGCAACTTTGATGTAAAAAAATATTAGAAGCGATTCTGATGATTAAAGTCAATCATTCCCATGTTTGCCCTTTCATTAAACTGATATTACAATACAAGCTGTCCTACTGAATGATTTTGGATGAAACAATACTTGCACATCATCAGTAATTTTTAGTCTAGACTAAGTGGAAACATATCAGACAAAGAAAGCTAAAAATATTTAAGCACAAAGTTACACTTGCTATCATCAATAGAATTTGGAAATTCAGAAACTATTTTTATTTTATTCTGTAGGACAAGCAAAGCACAACAAACTGCAAATTTTGCTTGTGATTCACAGATACCTACAAACAGAATTACTATCAGTGGTAGAAACAAGTCAGAATCATACTAGTGCTTTTACTTGAATGATTTTCTTTTACCCCCTTCATACTTCCAAAGTATACCATGGAACTTTTTGCAGAAGAACACTGAACCTCTTCAACCATAAATTAAAGTGTATTCATTTCATATAGCAGAAAATTCTATTGGATATTTACACTATCTTGAACCTAAAAATATAGAATGCTGCACATGGATTACTGAAATAAATGCTTAACTTCTAGAAAGCATTTCCATGCCTAAGGAAATAGGAAACAGATTTTAATCCTAAATCTAAGCAAAACAGTTCACTAAAACTGGTTTACAAGTTATCCACAAGACCTTTAATTCCTCCTGAGGTTTATAAACACATACTTCAACAAAACATCTGTCCAATATACTACAGACAAAAGCATATGTAAATGCTTACAGTTTGACACAGATAGTCCCAGTGACTAACCCAGAGCTTCCAGGGATCCCAGTTCCTGAATGTCTGGTGGGGATAGAAGAAGCTTTTGTGCATGTCTCTCCAAGAGAGCCCAACAAGCAGGGGTTATCTGAGACAATTTACTTGAATAGTCTTGTGAGGAAGTCCCCAGTCCCCAGCACAGTCTCACCTTCTCTGGGAGCTGAGGAGGGAATGAGAATGACAGCTTGCAAACTCCAGGCCCACAGCTCAGGGGAGCTACTGACAGGTCCAGCAAGCAACAAAGACACCAAGTGCTTCCATAGGGCCAGGAATGATGGACAAAGTACACACATGATATAGCTACATCCTAAGCAAGACAGCATATTGACCATTTTTACCTTCTTTTACTAACAATATCCTGAACTTCAGTCTATTTTTTCATAACCATGTACAGGTAACACCGGAAAAGTACCAGTAAGGAGCCACACAGAAAAAGACAAAAAAAAAATAAATTGAAGAGGACTGCATTTTCCATAAACTCAATTTTAATTTTTATATGCTGAACCTGTATTTTGATTTAAAGTGACATGAGGAAAAAACAAAGGAAAAGCTTGTAGGTGATTATAAAATCAGGGAGATTACTCGGCAATTACCATTACAGTCCAAGTAGAATCAGCTTAGGGAAAGTTGACTTCCCTTTATTGCCAAATAAAAGAGATTCAGAGAGCAAGAAACAAAAAGAAACATTAAAACAACACTGATCCTGGCCACATTACCCAGGCTCAATTTGACCCCTTCATTCCAGACTCTATCCATCCCCAAGATTGTATGAGGGGCATAGGAGTTGCAGACAGTACACATTGGTTTCTCTCCTCCAATTTTTCGTTCACAGTTCTACTCTACTCCAGCACATGCTCCCCACCAGCTGCAGTCCTACACAAAATTTTCTCCAGTATGGTTCTCCACTGACCACAGTTCCTGTCAAGAAAAATCTGCTCCAGCATGGACTCTGCATTGCTTGCAGTTCTGAAGTATCTGCTTCAGCATGGATTCTCTACACGCTGCAGAGCAAAATACGCTCTAATGCCTGGAGCATCTCCTCTTCCTTGTCTGCTGTTTTTCACTCTTTTGTTCCTTTGTCTGTTTAACATTTTTTGCATTTCCTTAAATATGTTTTCATAGAGGCACCAACTTGGCTGATGGATTCAGCTCTGTTTTGCAGGGGATCCAACACAGAGCTGTCTGGAAATGGCTAACGTCAGGCAGAAAACACTTCCTGACCTCTTCCCAACAGGGAACACACCTGTAGTCTCCCCACCCTGCTACCAAAACCTTTCCACACATATCCCAAGCAAGTATCAACTAATGGAAATACAAGGGCATCAAGTCTTCCTCAGGAGTTTACCTACTGGAAACTGGATAAAAATATCCTACTGGGTAAAATTCAACTGAAAACCTGAGTAAGAGAGAATCATATAATTAAAAATACTGCATGGGGGTAAATAATGGAGATTAAAAATATATGTACCTTTGTATACTTATACTTACTCATAGCTATACTAACCCAATTTTAACTTGCAGTCAGACGTGTTCTGGGAAGAAAAAAATCCTGAGAAGACATTTATTCTTGTCAACATTTGCTTTACTTAAAGTGTATTTAAATTCCACTGTACCATTATCATTGGAGTTGTCTACCTGTACTTAGTATATGATTATTTGATAATTACTTCTCATTAATTTAATATATTACCTATCTTACAAGAAAAAAAAGTAACATTTATTTATAATGCAGATACAGCATGGCTTATTAATATTACCTCAAATTTTACAATAGGAAACTTAACAAGTCATTTTATTTTGAAGAACGCCTGCTACGTTAGATATTTCTACCTTGTTCAGACATTGGTCTTCTGCTTTAGCATGTTACAGTTTGACAAATCTTTTCCTTGTTAACTATACATTACTAAATACCCTGCATAAGAATGTGAAGCATAGCCAGTTAACTTTAATGAAAAGAAAATAAGATCTTCAAGTTGCGTTACTCATTTGTTCTCCTTTTTGACAGAGTGTCTGATGTGCAAGACAGATGCTCGGAATTACCGTACCCAGAGCAGTCAGCAAAGGCTTTCAACACAAGACTGCAAGCCAATCACTTCTTGAGAAAGCATGTGCCATGTTCTTTCACCTCTTTTTTCCTCATATTCAGTCTTTCAGAATGCAATATATATGTATATCAGTTACACAAAACCTGGAAGAGTGTGCAGGTATAAGCTGGGAGTCTACAATCACTTATAACATTTTTTCATTAAATTAGTTATCAATTTTTTCCATTGTCACATAGCTTAGAAAATTGCTGCTAAAACACTTGTTCCTGACTACCAATCTTGAACTTGGCAACATTTAAAACACCATCCTTGGGCCAAAAAATGATGCTGATGGAAGCTTCAGATGGTTATTTAGCAGTGGGGATAATTAAACATGCAGTGCTCCCATGCACAAATCAAACTATCCCCAGAGTTCCTCAGAGAAATATTTGGTAAATCTAATGCAATCCTCTGTCTTACCTTTTGTGGTCATAAATCACTCATTCATTTTAGACAGTTTCTGGTTAAAAGAAATTCAGCAACAATTGGAATATTGAACTAGAGTTAGTCAAGCAATTAATAGTTACATCCATTTAACCAGCTCATTTTAAAGAGTAACATTAATCTATTTTTAAAGTTATGGGTGTGTCAAAAAGCATCTTTTAATTTCTTTAGAGTGATTAATCAGCAACGTACTTCACTTTGACACACAAAAGCCAAGAAGAGCCAAAAAAACCAAATGGAAAATTTCAAGATAATAATTCACTTCAGTAGTATAAACTCACTGTTTATAGGTCAAGCAGCCCATATAATATTACAGCAGGAAGTTGTATAGTCAACTAAATAGTATTTCTTGAGGTGCTTGTTATAGGGAACATGGAGCAAAAGTTTTGTAAGAACCAGAAGAAAAAACACAAGGTTAAAGGTGAAGATGGAATGATCACTTTCAAAGCTATAAAGGTATGTACTGGGATTTGGAGAAAAAAGATCTTACCAGTCATTGAGGTTTCAATATTATTTTAATTTTTAAGACACAAAGTCTTTATCATTGGACTTAAAGTACCTATTTTTCACATCTGCAGGCTTAACAAGAGGCCATCATCTAACAAAGTACATCTCTCAACAAGTAAATGATTACAAATTCCACACTATATTGTGAAAGTTACTTCTCCCTAATGTGCAAATATAGCCTACAGTAAAAATCCTGTTCCATACTATGATGTTAATTTCTTTTTTTTTTTAATATATATTATCCTGTATCTTTTTTAAGTTCTCTCCAAAGTGATAGCTCCCAAAGTGCATTACATACAGACAGAAAGAGAAACAGAAACCCTGTTCCTATTTGCTATAAGACCTGGCAGATGCCAGTTTTGGTATTAATGGCTTTTACAATACTCCCAGCCTTTAATATTTTCTATACTAAGAAATATAAACCAGCTCAAGACAATGTCACTACCATATGCAGCTGAAGTATGGCAGAAAAGGGTATAAATGCAAATGTAGACAAACGCAAACTACGTTAAGCTTACTTCAAAAATCTGTTGAAACTCTGCTGACTGGAGAAGAGTTTTCAGAAATCTAAAGTACTATGAAATTAGTTGTCTTTAAGCATTAAGAAATATAGAAACAATCCTGATGCAAAACCCACTTGGGCTGTGTGAACTGCTCTATATACACACAACATATCCATTTGTACTGGTTAAAATGAGATGGACAGGATATTGTGAGATGGACAGGATAATGTATGCTCACAACAGTTGTGAGCATTCAACTACCTTACACATAGATTGAATAGCCTGTATCAGTCTACTTTTTTTCCATTTATTGTGTGATATAACAAAGCACTGAACCTGAACGTGGCCCCTAGGTACTTCACTGCACACATCTCACCTAACCAATAGGCTTCACACAAGTCTCTATTCCTTTGCTTGTTTTTATGCATTGAATACAGAAAAGCTCAAGTTCAAACTGTCTTCACTCAGTGCATTTTCCAAAACTGAAAACAGGGGATTTCTCTCATTCAACCTATATTTCTCTTTGAACAAGACAGATTAATTTTATATTTTTCTCCAATACACTAATTTCTATAAACATATGCTTACAAATGCATTTTGCAAGTCTTATACTATTAGAATATTTAAATGATTTGTTCTGTTTGTGGTTAAGACACACATTCTCTGATCAAGTGGTCTAAATGCCATTAAGTAATGAAAACTTTCCTACTAACTCAATAAGGACTGAATAAAGTAGTTAGAATGCCTAAATGAAGTTCAAGTTCTGAACATCTTTAAAAACACAAGTGTCAAACTTTACTCTCTTGAGAGCTTCCAATGTGTCTTAATTTAGAGGAAAACTAAGGTATCTAATCAGACTAAGAAAGAAAAAAAAAAGCTTCTTTCCAACATAAAACCAAACACACCCCATTTTAAATTTGAAACATACTTTGATTAGGAAAACGTGTACAAAATAACAGTTCTTAACTGATAGATATATATACATATCCTAGAAACCGAACAACGCAGTTTTTCATCAACTCCTTTGAAAGCCATTGAGTCTCTGCTCCCTTTAGGTGCAGGGATATTTAAGGACAGCGGGCAGTGACATCGCGCCTCGGCTGGTGCGGGGCTGCCCCAGGCACAGACGGGGCTCCGGTGGCTCCTCCTGTGTCGGACCCGTCTGGGGTCACTTGGGAGCTGCTTCAGAGGGGCGGGGTGGAATTTTTTCCGTGGGGCAGTGCAGACCTTCTCCTCGCCCTTTGTTCGAGAGAAAAAAAGCACCGGGCTGGGGCAGAGGGGTCAGCACTTCCTCTGCCGATGACCCTCAGGAGGTCTGTAGGAAATGCAAGGTAGCAATGACTCTCTGAAGCACAGGGTGCCCAGAGTCAGGAGCTGGAGGGGGGAGAAAGGAGCCAAGCCAATGAGGGGCTCCCTACGAGACGCTTCTAATGACAGCAGCTGCCGGAAACGAAGTGAAACCCAGCACACGGGAAAAAACCTCTCTCCCTTCCCTCTAACCTTCCCCCAGTCATTCAGTTGGAGTGTCAAGCAATCACCCCTTTTGCTAGCTGGAAGTGGGAAGTTTGGGCATTAGCTCCCAAACTGCGTTGGTAGGGGGAGGAAATGCCATGACAGGTTCTGAAACTAACACCATGCTTTTCCATGTTAATGTAAGTACAAGCATCACAACACTAAAATACTTTTAGATTTGAAAGTTGAATACCACTCCCCTCGCCATTCTGTTCAAGAACGACAAAAGTTCTCTCTGTTCTTTGGAAGGTCACTCCAGCAGCCAGTAAGTGCTGCAACATAATGCTACAACAAACTGGTCAAAACCTCCATACTCTCAAATTAGACTAGAATTTTAGAAGTGACAAATTTGCCATATTAGTGTTACATTTGACAGATTTTTCTTGGCCTCTGACATTTCAGTTTGAGAAGCTTTGACACAAATTATAACATAGCTGCAGATATCAAAAGCTACTTCTACTAAGATTTCCTTACACAATAAACAATCTTTTCCTGAGGAATAACATCAAATAATATTACAGCAGTATTACCTTGTATCAATACTGCCTCCATCAAATTAATTTAATCTCCAAAAAGCTCAACTAACTCGCATATTCTAATTAATATCATGCTGAAAATAGTTAATGATGTTAAATTGCAGCAATCTTTTTAAAAGGGTCAAATTTGTCTATCTGCATTTAAGCTATAAACATCAAGCATGAAAATGAATTAGTTTTGAAGTAACACTAATTCTGAAAGGTCCCACTTAAGAAAATTATTTCCTTCCATAATTTTTTAATGTTTAATCAAGCCACCCAGTAAAGGATTATAACTGATAGTGAAGTGCAACGTTGTATCCCTCTTCCTGTTGCTCTGAGCAGACCCCATTTTCTTCCCTGAAGTTTTCAGAGAAATTAAAACTACCTGCATCAAATAGTCTCCACCAGGATGTATATAGGTACATAATAATCTTTAACATTACGTTAACATAAGATTGCTTCCTCGCTGTTAAAGATATTTTTGTTAATGTGTAATTTCATGCCATCGTATTTGTGTTCCCACAACAACTTCACACGATACAGATCGGCACCAGTAATTGCCAAGTCCTAGCGCTCAAATTCTAAACCCTGTTTGTTCATTAAGGGTGCTAGTTCATATGCTCCCACTTCCAATGAATAACTGTCTTAAAAAGTCACTCCACCACCTGTTGAAATTAAAAAGATAACCCACTGAAAAGAAAAAAAAGAAAAAGATCAAGCAGCTATAATGAATGATCTGCAAAGTAACATTATTTTATTAGCAAAATCACACTTTTGCTGATGGTCTTCCATTCACACTTGTAATGTCATATTTTAATCTGAGAAAGTGTTGACAGCTACATTAATACTTGTATCTTTCACATTTTATCCAGGTAAAAGTAAACAAAATCTTACAGTGTTCCTCTGAAGAAAACAATTATGTTTGTAAGGATACAGTTTGGTCATAAAACTGATGGATTAGCCCCTCTGCTTGCTGTCACACACAATATATGGAGAGACAACCAAGGTTTCTGCATTAAAAAGGGTCAACTTTTTTTTTATTTTACATGGTGATTTCTTTAAAATTCTACAGTCAGAATGTCACACTTAAAAAAGAATTCCAACAAACACTGCAGCATTTCCCTTGACAGTATCTGTTCATCACATGGGTTTCTCAATCTGAAAGAGTATCTATGAAAATTGGCAGAAGATCATTGAAAAACTGGCTTGTGATTAAGAAAGGCAAACATATTAAAAGAAAGCAGTTTCTAACAAGACAAGGTTACAGGCCAGAACATGAATTCCACAAGAGGGAATTAGGACAGCACAAACAAAAAGTAGCCTTGGTAAGGGACACTGGGGACTTGTACAGTGGGACAAAGAGAACGAAACAAGACCAACCAGTTCAATCATCAGCAGGTGATTTAATCCAATCTACCAAATATCTTCAGAATACCATACCACAAATGTAATACACATGGAACCCGAACTGAAACAGGATTCGCCTTCTGCAGATTCAGGTAATTTTTTGTCAGGAGGAGAGTATTTAAACAGAAAAAAATGAAAATTCTTACATCTATAGAAAACTTTTTCAGGAAGCTGGTAGATCATTTTTCCTCATTTAAAGAATAAGTGATCTGAATAAGATCATAATAAAACAAAATTGTAAAAATAGGTGAAGTGTCACTCTCAAAAATGATACAAACTCTTCAAGAATACCAACATTTAGAGCATATTTCTTGACCAAAACTAAGATGCGATCAAAAGATTGCGTAAAGGAGAAGATATGCGGATACATTGCAGACTAAGCATATATAACCATGACAGTAGCAGTTCATTTGAACATGCAAGTGCTGGTATCTAACACATTATTCACTATCAATTCTGAATGAGACTCTGATTACACAATGATAAAAGTCATTAAACGACAACAAATAGTACTCACATGACAGTATCTTTTCCAGGAGGTCTTAGGAGCACCTACTTGAATAAACTGACAAATATCAGCATACAAGATAAAGTCAACAGGCAATTTAAGATAATCGCCATCTGAAAATTACTATGGTCTACTATTTAAAAGGTAATAGAAAGTTCATTAAAATATAATTATTAGTTTTAGTAAATAAATTCATTGACGTTTAACTATTAATATTACTATTCTATCAAGGGTCATTACAAACCCTTTACTTAGCATACAAATTCCCATACCTACTTTTCAAAGTCACTAGATATAACGGTAAAATGTAGACTAGTAAAACTAACTTTTAAAGGACTGTTAATTTTTCAGTGTTAATTTTTCATTTTTTTCAGAAAAAAAATGTTCTGGAAATATAAACAATGGTTCACAGAACTGTAGCAAACAGTCATTTAAAATCCATGTTATGTTCGGCAAACACAGATAGCTATACAGAATACATAATTCTTCAATTTCTTAAACACTGATACTCCTGCATTTGTACATGCCATTGTGAAACCACTGAAAAGTATTTATCATTCCACTGTTTCTTAACTGTGAATTACCATGCATGTTGTCAAACACAGTAGTAAAATACTGCCTGCCTTTCTCTCTAGTGATATTAACACAACACAGAATCAGTGGTTTTAATCAACATTGAGAGGTTCACAAAAATATATCCCTTTTCACATATTTGAAGTTAAACAGCATAATGAAAGTGACTGGTAATTTTCATCTATATCAGGAAAGCTGGCTATTGTAGGGCTAAAAATAGTAGGTTTTAATGATGAAAGAGAATCAGGGATGCACAAAGGATGGATGTAAGAATGAGATCTAATGCTAGTTTTAAAAAAAAAAAGCGGACAGCAGCAGTGAAAATTAACAAGACTAGGTGTCATAGAAAGATGGCACATTTTATGCTTGTAAAAAGGTTAAAAAACCTCTACAACAAGCAGCAAAGGAATACTAGAAAGGAAATTAATCACCTTCATTTCAGAACATGGTAAAGAGGATGTGCCATATATAGAATGGAGTTCACACGAAACAAGGAAGATAAAAAAGAAATAAAGGAAAAGCACTTCAGTCAGTGAACAGTATCTATTCCTTATGCCTTAAGGCAAGATTCTTTGGAAAACATAGTGTCATTGTGTAATTAAAGATAGTATCGCAAACCACAGATACAACACAGCCATATCAAGGTTACCTGCACCATCTTAAATCAGAGCCTCTCAGATTGTTTTAACGGCTTCTGCAAACAATGTAAATACATGCAAATATTCCAGATTGATGCTGAATGTCATGTTTACTGCTGGGTAATCAGAGATCATAAATACACAGAACATGCTAACACAGGATGCTATTTCTCAAAAACTGAAAGGATGAAAAAATTTTAGCTTTTTGGGTTTTCCTTAAGACACAGCAAGAAGCTTCTGCCACATTTTTATCATGCACAACATACATGAGAAGAAAAATTAGATAGAACATAGTTACATCAGCAAGATATTGCACTTCTCACAAGAAACTATTAGTGCTTCCTTCCACACATCAAGCAGAATTAATCATGTCTATTGCAAGTAAAAATCATGTTTCTTGTTTGCTGTCCAGTTCATCTGTTATACATAAAACTTCAAACATGACAGGTTTCTCATTCAAGTGTATTACTTCTGACAACCTCACTAACAGTTTTTTTTCACTAAATATATCATACCTATTTTATTTTGTAATCTATTCAACAAAAGTTGTTCCTAGTTTTTAACTAAAGACTGTATTAGTTTTTAATATTAAAAAAAAAAAGGCAATTCTTACTCTTACATGAGATGTAACTGTGGGAAAAGGTCATACCTTCCTAAAAAGAATGGTCTGTTTGTCACAACAGTAGGGACAAGTTCTAAAAATATATTTGCCTTTAAATTCTACTTTGAGTGCGACAAAAGAGCATATATTCACACAACCACATGGCGTGATCATTTTCTTAGAGAAACAATGTTTCACAGAAGTTTAGTAAAAGAAATACGACTTTTTAAAAAGTATGATTTTAACAGTAGAAAAAGGACTGGACAAAATTAGTATCTATTTAAACTACAAGGAGAGAAACAGTATATTATTTAAATACAGTAAACATCCCAGTGGACAGCAGCTTATTACAGAAAACAAAAGAAACAAAAATCTTTTGATATTTAAGTCCCTCTATAGTAAATATGCTTAAGTGGAGGGGAAGGTTTGTCCAGGAAAGGAGAGAACACATTGGATTTTTTTTAATACAGTAGTGTTTCCTGAAAGTGGTAAGGGGAAGCCTTTTTTTCACTGGTAAAGATAGTTCTTGTTTTATTTGGAGAGCATTCTGGTGAAGAAGCTGGTGACATAATCAGGCTTTCTAGTTGTAATCAGCTTGCTGCACATTTAAGAGCACTTTAGTTAAACACAGTGACGAAAGGAATTTTCTCAAAAAAAACACTGAAGTGGAATATCAATTATAACACTGCTAACACTGAAAAGATATGTATAACTAATCCAAAATTTCCAAAAAAGGCAACCCATAGTAACTAATTGACACATAGGATGGGTTTTTTTCCAGAATGTTTTTAACCATGGTAGTAGAACAGGATTTGAACTCATGCAGTGTAAAGAGCATGAAGCAATATAGAAACCAGGATTTTACTTTCCTCTCTTGGCAATAGGATTATGAACACATTTTATCTTCAGCCTTGCTTACAGAATTCTTTCAAAAAAAAAAAAATCTTAATTCATACAGATAAAATTTCAGTTCTAATAAAAGAAAATGAGATGCTGAAATTATCACCTAAAGTTCAAATGAAAATACTGACAGTTCAGCATTGCTGTATGTTATACTCCACGGTACTTTTTAAGAAATAATCACAAATAATTCAGGTCTCTGTTTTAGCCACTTTCATGTTCTTAAAGGTGGTATCAGACAGAACACATAAAAATTACATCAGTAAGTATAAGCTAGTCAAGTCTAGCGGAAAAATAGACTTATCACAAATATCTTTCCCCATTTCTATAAAGGAAATACACATCTGTGTCCTGTACCTGACGACTTTGCCCGTCCTCCAGGTATGCCCGAGGGCAGTGTAGGCTATAATGACCCATCTGTTCACTACTGGCAAGTAGCAAACTTCTAATGAAGACAGATGTGGGTCACCCTGTACAAGAAGGCTGCAGGGTGCTAATGAATCCACCTAATGGTCACTCCCTGCCACTGCTGACTGATTGATGAGCAAAAGGGTTAAGCTTCAAAAGCACAGACAAGTAGTTCAGGTAATCATTAGTCTTGCTAGGACATCTCACACACACACACTTAATGTTGTCTTCTCCCATTTTTAAAAAAAAAAAAGCTATTATTTTACTTTAGAAAACATGAAATAACCTGAAAAGTTGAAACAAAGACCTCACGAAAGACTTACTAGTGTTATTACCCAGAAAAACAGAAATTCATAGTATTCACCACAATTCGTAAACACATGACCTCTGATACTAACAGTAAAACCAAAAATCTGAAAGGTAAATAGCTACTAGTTGCAAAACCCTACAGGTATTCATACTCCCTAATACTACAATCTGACAGTAGTACACGAAAGAACCTTTTACAGTGAACTCTATTCACAGAGACCTCAAGTTAATGGATTGTTTGGGTGGGGTTTTTGTGTGGTTTGTTTGGGGTTTTTTGTTTGGGTTTTTGTTTGTTGG
>VXAU01001949.1:264318-323456 GCA_013399695.1 Formicarius rufipectus | reverse complement strand
TTTTTGTTGTTGTTGTTGGTTGGGGTTTTTTGCTGTTTTTTTTTAACAATGGCTACCAGAGAAGCCAGGGAGGCTTCTGTCCATCTCTACATAAAGGTGATGAAACCACAAAAGCCAACTACTTGTGACAAAATACTGATGCAAATCCAACTACTCATCAATTCAAGTAGTCAGGAAGAGTTACAATGGGGACACTCCAGAGAGTGACACACTCTAGGGGGAAAGAAAAATGAAACAAACAACCAAAACAAACAAAACCACACACCACACCAAAACCATGCTGTAGCAGAAAGTGTTATGACTTAGAGCTAATGTGGGGTGAAACCTGCAGAGAACATTACCATCTGCCAGGATTCCCCAGGATTATTTTAATAAGCAGCTGCAACAAAGTGAAGTTACAGCACTACCCAAAAGTACTGAGAAGCAATAAAATTATTCATAAAGTTAAAACCAGAAATAGGTATTTTTATGTAACAGCTTTGGAGAAGTAGCTGTCTTGCTTTTAAAATCAATTTATTTCTTTTCAAAACACCACACAAGAATCCACCAATTTGTAATGTAACTCTATGAACAGTATATATACTGTTATATATACCAATATATTTAATATATATACCAAGTCCTGTAAATCACCCACTGGGAAAGATTCCTTACCAGATTCACTATGCAACAAATATACAGTAAAAAACTATCCTGTACTAACACTAAACCAATAATACATTGCATCAATAGCTAGTCTTAAAAAAAGACATCCTTACTAGAAGGCAACATTTCTTGCCATGCTCATCTGTTGAATAATCCTTACTGCCCCCTGTAACCTCATTAGGCCCCCACACTCATAACTAAACTGAACATCAAGGTCCCAGCACATTCTTTTGGAAAGACTTGATACCTTCATACACTGGAGCATGATGGGGTTGGGAGGCTCTGGGATTTCATAATTGAATGTAATTGAGAAGTAAAGAGTATTGTGATGTCCTTATCCTAAACTAAGAATAAAAGGGATGTTTTGCTTGATAAAAGTCATGTAATTTTTATCTAAGTCACAACCTAGTAATAATTCTCACCAGTTTTATAAAAAGGCTAACACCGAACAACTTTTAACTCTCAGTGTTATAAGATTAAAACCAGCTTTTTCAACTTCTAAGTCACAAAACAATTTTTTTAACAGAATTCGACATAGTTGTAAATCTTGTCTATGTGTTGAACCTGCTTTTTAATCCATATACAACTAATGAGTTGGTGACACTCGAAAGCTTACCTTGCATATAAGCAATGATTTCTAGTAAATATAAGGAAATTTATGCCTACTCTGTGAGGGTATAAATTGCAGTTTTGTCTAATATATGCCCAGCAAGACTCCAGTGTAAGTTACCTTTTCAAACAGATTTAAATTCACAGATGATTTAATGTTGTTCCCAGAAGAGAAATTATTAAGCAGCCTCAGAATTCTGCCTGAGGCAACAAAAGCTCTTCAAGATCTACCGACTACAATACGTATGATCCTGAGAATTCTCTTTTGCAAGATGCTACTAATATAACACACAAGATGAAACTAATTATATATAGTCAATTCATTTATAACAGGTGATTTCACTGATTTATCCTATTAGAGCAAACTAAAAGCGGCAGGGGAGGGAAAAAAACACCAAAACAAAAGCCATCTTTGGGATTGAGTGGCATCAAAAAATAGGTGAAGTGTTTCAAAAAATATAGCAATTGTGTATTCCTGGGATTAGGCACAATTTCACTGGCAAATAAAAGCTGTCAGTGTCTAGAAATGCCTTTAACTTTTAAAAAGAAACTCAAATGTTAATATCATCAGAATAGTAGAACATTTTCAAGGAGCCTGCTTTTTCATATAGCCCAATTGCCATTTGAGGATCTGCTATTTTTTAACGAGAAGCAATTTACAATTTCAGTCAAATCTGGCCATTAGACATATTAACCTGTGTTCCATTTTTAACCATAATATCCACTTTCCTTTATATGTATAATGACAATTGAGAAAGTATAGAATAAGAATGTCTTCTCTGTATGGACTAAGTTTTTTAAGCTACTTTGTTGAAGTTAAAAATGACAGCACAGAAATCTAATAGCATCTACCAATTAAGTCCTCCCAACATGACACTTTTCTTCAAGTCCACTAGCCAAAGTCTCATTTTCCTGCATGTGCATCCTTCACCCATTCTTCATTCCATTTGCAGAAAAGAGACTACCAAGTACAAAAAAAAAAGAAAAAAACTTGAAAAATCCTTATACAATGCAGCACAGCCACTAAACAAGCACTGACGGTTAGGACTGCTTAGGGAAACTTGATGTTAATATTCACAGGTTTACTTACAAACTGATTTAAGTATTTAATACTGAGGTAAAATATGTAGATACTGTAGAAAGAACTAATAAAGTACCATGAACAAAACTTCTGAAACATGTCACATATCACCTGAAAACAAGTCCTTTGTTCAAAGGACACAGCTAGTGATCTAGTTACACATACGATGAGGAAAGAAAATGCGCTTTCCAAATCCCGCTTCATTTCCTTACATTCTTGTTTCAACTCACACAGAAGTTGTTACACATTTCCTACCCTCCTTTCTCAAAGATGCCCATTGTTGCAGAACTGGAGGAATACAGCAGACCATTAGCTCATGTCACAAACAGTAACATAGTAGTACACCCAAAAGGTACTTCTTTTTTTCCCCCCCTAACTATTTTAGTTTGAGAAAAAGAATCAAATACTTACTAGGCTGGCAAAGGACTGAACTCCAACACAGAGTCTGTTGTGTCAGAAAAGAGTGTTGCTTTACTTAGTGAGGCAAGTGAATCTTTTTAACCTCAGGATTTCCTGACTTTCATGGGATATATATATGTTGCAAGTTCAATACATGCATATGCATAAACCCAGTAATGAAAGGAGAACTAAACTGAAAAGCTTCACATTTTTAAATCATTTTCCATTAAGGTATTAGAGCTAATCAAATACAAAGCTAGAACTTGCTTTTGGTTTTGCTGGTAACAAAGTATATCCCTCCTCACCTCAAAAGTATTTGTTCTCAAAAAAAAAAAAACCCAAAAGAATCTATACTACTGAAACTTTTAAAAAAAAAAATCTGAGTGAGAAAAAAACCAGCTAAAATCTGCATAGAGAATATATGTTGGTCAAACTTACATGCTTTTGGTAAGAACGCTTTTCAAAGAAGTCCAAATTTGCTAGGCCAAAGATTTCTTATCTTTGTTGTAGGTGGATCTATAAATAACATTGTTTTCTGTCTCTCTTCAGCAGGCTTTTGCATAGTTAAAGATTACTACAGTAAGCCCCCCTGTATTCTTTACTCATTCATTTTTTTCTGTCTAGGAATGTTCTTCAAGTCTCATTACTCTTGTTTTCCTCTAAACTGGCTCTGATTGGCTTCTACATTTTATACTTGAAATATCCTAGATATGACACCATATTGCAGATGAAGTTTGCTCTCTGTAGCACAGCTCACAAGAATTATTTCACATTCATTGCAGGGTAGACTTCTATACTCACATGCTAAATCAGTATCTGGTCATATTCTCTTTCTCAACAATACCACAATTTTGACACACATGCAGCTTAGAGTGTTGTTCCTTGGAATGCTGCCAGATATTTGGAACAAAGTCATCAGTATGGGGGCGGGGGGGGCTGAGGGCAGAAATTGCCAGCACTTCTCCAAGCTGTACACATTTTTCTTTCTGCTATATTAGTAGCACCACCAATTGAAATCTGTGTCTCCAGTCCTTTCCCTGAAATTATTCAGGAAAATATATTTTGCACTTGCTCAGTAAAAGTTACTAGAAGAGGTACCTTTAAAAACCTCATTTCTTTAAGACAAAGTGCCATAGTGATAGTAATGTAAGTGGAAAATAAGAAAAAAAAGACAACCAGTTCTATGGACTTTTCACTACAGAATAGGAAGGCAGTAAATTTTAAAGAGCTTTTAGGTGAATGCTTCACATTTTTAAATCACGTCCTCTTTTTCTGAGATAGTATGAGCACGTTCCTTCCTAGTAGAGGAACAACCCGCACATGAATTTTAATTTATAAGTTATTGCATTAATTCAAAGGTCAGAGCACTTTGCATTAAACACATTTAGTAAAACAAAAAAATTGACTATAAATACATTAGAATCAACAAACTATTTACATACTGATATAAGTACTCCCAATAAACACATATATCCTTCCTTTCTTGTAAAGCAAAGAAATAAATTATACCTCATAAAATGCCAAAATTAGTTATCTATTGACATTTTATTTACATTATTTGTTTTCGTATATATAAACATTTATTTTGCCAAACTACATGGAAATTCTTTGGCATGGCCAGTGTCTCTGCGCATGGTTTTAGTGACCAGAGCCCACAACAACCACTTACTTCTTTAACTGGGGCACTGTTTATGGGGAAGGGATCTGTGGGACCAGGGGGTCTTCAGAGAAACACTGAAAATAGCACCAAGCAAGTGGCACATTCAAAAACTTCTGCAGCAATTTACTGACAAGCTCCAACCTTGTATTTTGTAACACCATTTCTCAGAATCTTTTTATTCAGACACATCAGGGATCTTTGCTGGGACAACACATTCTCTACAAAGCTCAACTCTATGCTTTGAACCATAGTAGTGCTTTGAAAGAAATATTATTTAATAGAGGTAAACTACCTCCACCTTACTAAATTCTTCACAAACACCCAGCCTATTTCTATTGAAGCTTAAACAAAGTCCAGGTAAAACACTGGCAACTACTTCACCTTAAAGGTGCGAAGTCTGCAGTTACTACCAGCGAGAAATCCTTCCAAAACCTAAAAATTCTGTCACCCTGCAATGAAATGCAGTCTTAGTTCCCTTCAATTTCTACTTTTTTCACTATACTATGTCACAAGACCCTGTTTCATGGTATTATGCAGGTCTCTGTTTAATCACGTAATCATGAGGCACAAATGCAATTAATTTTTGTGTAAGTACCATAATTACAAATCTTTGTAAACATAGCAGAGAAGTATTGCGCATGTAAGAGTTGTATATATACTTAGAACTGCAAAATACATTAAAGTACATTCATAAACTTTTTTTTTAAATTCAAATTCTATTTACTTTGTCTAAAAAAATGGTTTTTGTATAGTAGATGTATTAAAGGAAGTGTCTTTAGTCTGCTCTTTTTAACGACATCTCATTTTGACGATGTTATTGGGAGCACAGAGACAGTCAAAATGAGAACATGAATGGACAGAAGATACTGTAAAGCATTCTATAGTTTGCATTTGTCTGATTTTATTATCCTTTCACTTTAAATATAAGCAAGATGAACTTTATGAGTCCCTCCATATTTTGAAACATTTTTTCCAGAACTTTCAGCAAAACTGTTACAACTTCACCTGTTGATGAATTTCCCACTGCAACAGTCCTACTTTATTTTATCCGGTTTTTTTCAGTGTTTTCGCTAAAAGATCTAGTTCCTTATAAGATTTGATTCCCACCCTTCTCAAGTAAGCTGACGGGCCAGGGGGAGAGAAGCAGTTCATGGTGAAAATGGGTTATCACACGTATTTATAATGAGCAGTAACCACATTCAAAAATCAGGGACCAATCCTGAAAACCTCATTGACTGCTTTTATTTCTTATTCATTAAGCTATTTATATAAATTTGATTTAAAAAAAAAAAGTCAGGGAAATAATTACTGACCTTTAAAAAAATTTTAATTGATCAGACAGATATTACACCAAAACCAAACACTGTAACCTCTGGAAATCCTAATCAGAGTGCAGCTTAAGAAAAAAGTAAAAATCCAAATTTTTTGAGACATTGAAACTCTCCGTAAGGTAATTTAGGAAATTACTGTCTTTTCCAGAAGGGACATTATGATAAATAGACAGCTACAGCTGTGCACACTCTAGCATTAGTCAATCCAAATTAGAATGAACTGACAAACTCTTCAGTTTGCCTGGTCTTTAGGGGGGAAAATGGACATGCTTTTCGGTTTAGAAGTCAAGTCATCCCTTCCTTTTAATTTTAAACCTATGTGTCTTAACCAAAATTGACTAAGAATTCTCATCAGCTTTCAAGGAAAAAAAAGTACTGTGGAGAGATATTGCTCTGATTAATAAACTGGATTGTAAACTCAAGTCTTCCACATTTGTGAAAGAAATTTGTGGATCCACAGCAAAGTACTGTGAATGTCTTTACAACAGAAAATACCTAAGTTAGCATGTGATCTTTTGTGGGCACCAGCAAATAAAATCCCAAAGTTTAAGATTGGTTCCAAATGTAAGGCTTCCAGTTACTGCATTCAAACCCAAAGTCCAGGAGTTCAGGTAAGTGTTCACATGAACATTTCCCACACACCCACTTTAACTGCATGTATTGTTCAGCATAAAACAACCCAAAACAACAGCACTATTCATTTACAGTAAATATATTTTGTGTGTATTTATTCAATCTTGATGAATTCTGAGAGTGTAATCACAGGTAACTTGATTATAATTTAGACATATCATTTCAAAAGTGTGTGAAAATACTGAATCACAGAACAGGTTAGGCTGGTTGACCCACCAGAGTGGGTCAACTGCTCCAACTCTCTGCTCAAGACAGTTCATCCCAGAACATATTGCACAGCAATGCATCCAGGTGGTTCTAGAATAACTTGGAGATTCCACCACCTCTCTGGACAATCATTGTTGTTTCACAGTTTCTACAAAGTGTAAAAAGTTTATGCTCTTAAATTATTCCACAGGATTTACATTAAAGTGAGAGGGGGAAAATAACAAGAGCTCATGAATTTTCATTCTTTTCATTCTTCACCAGTTCAGGGTTTTGGGGTTTTTTAATTTTCAATATAAATTGCAGTAATTTTTTCATACTATTATGAAAGCCTTACACCTGAAGTCTGGGTATAAATTAGTTTTCAAATAGTAGGAAAAAGCCGAAGTGCCATTACCTCCTTTTCTTCCTGTAATTCTATTACTGGGGGATGAAGAAGTCATTTTTTTCTTGCCTTTTTTTCGCTGTTGACTTTTTCATAATGCAGTGCAGTTTCCCTTTAGAAAGTTAAAGGAAAGATTTATGAGTCTTCAGTTTTAAATGCTTATCTAAATACATTTAGTGAAGCCTATTCTATTACAAACAGCTGCTGTTTGCAATAACTAATGAAAGCCAAGATTACTCACTAATGGGAGAGATTCCACAGTAATTGTACAATAATGCAGTAAACCCAAGGAAGGAACACAAGTCCTGTTTCACAAATGGCAAAATCATTTCTTTATTATCACAGGATGATTCCAACAACCATTCAGTGGAGGAAAAAAAAGCTTGAAGAACAGACAACATACAATTTTTGAGGTGTTACCCTAAGCCACATCAAAAAAAGCCTCAAGCAAGTTATGATTCTCTAATTATGAGACTTGACACCGTAATTCTCCAAAACAGGTCTAGCTTTTTCACAAATTTTTAAAACTCTCTTGATAGAAGCAACTCTCTAGATAGCCCTTTTATGACTAATTTTAGTGCAGGGGGGGGGAGGGGAAACTTCAAAGGAAAAATCACTAAAAACACTCACACAGTTTTTATGACCACTTTAAATGACATTCCAGTAAGTCTGGCCAAGATGCAAAGGATTTAAAACCATGACAGATGCTTGCACAGCACATAAAGACCAACCAGCCTACAGATAACACAAGCTGAAGTTTATTTTTAAAATTCCTCTTTCCAACTTCTAATGAATTTACAGTTGTAGTCTGAAAACTTAGGTCAAATCAGTTGCTTGGTTAAGTATACAGATCTAATTAACCTTCATTTTAAATTTATTCCGAAGTTCCACAGGCCCAGGCCTCCAAAATACATTTAGAAACTGCTCAGGCACAAACATCAACACTTTTCTAACATTACACACAAAAAAAGTACTTAAAAGGCTTAAGACACCATAGCAGGAATAGACAATTTAGGCATTGAAGGTCAGAATGACAAAGATGCAAAGTGGCAATGCTCTGCAGTCACAGGCTTGGAATGTACACTTAAGTGCCATTTATAACAAACACAAGAGCATTACTTACCAGCAAACAAAGCCAACATCAGGCAGCACATTGATCATTTTGCTGCTTAAGCCAACCAGCAGAGTGACTGAATGAGATTTTTGAATCTTATTTTCCTCAGACTTTTCATACTAACTTCCTTTTTCACTTTTAGTTTGAGAATAGGATACACAATCTGAAATTGGAAGTCTTTTTTTCATTATTTTTAAATAGAACTTAGAGCTGGTCATTTGTACTTTTAAGAGACACAGAGGAGGAAACAATGGTCATACATACATTTCCTACTAACTTAATGATCACTCATAGAGCAATAGCAATAGATACTCTACAGTATCTTAACGAGCACCTTTACAGGAAGTTACAGAAATAAATGAGGTGCCTTCCTCTTAACAGAAAGCTATAAGCTCAGCTAGGAAAAACACTTCCTTACATCCTTTTTAACAATGAACCATTTGGAAGTTGAAAGAAGGGGCTAAGTTAAGGATTAGTTAAATAAGGATTAATTCTATTATGTGCCTTGCATACTTCCCTCAGGATCTTGAATTCCACCATCACTTTGACCTTCACAGCCCTAAAGAATTCATCCTTTTTCATCAGTAATAAGCCCAGCAGGGCACCCCTCATAGCTCTGACTTGCTCAGGGACCTGTTTGACTCCATCACATAGGGCTGAACAGCCAAGGGGCGCAGGAGAGCTGTGCTGATTGATATTCAAGAACATTCTTCTCAAAGCACATTCTAATGTGCAAAAAGGCTATCAAGTGTGGCA
This sequence comes from Formicarius rufipectus, assembly GCA_013399695.1. Classification (NCBI taxonomy): domain Eukaryota; kingdom Metazoa; phylum Chordata; class Aves; order Passeriformes; family Formicariidae; genus Formicarius; species Formicarius rufipectus. The sequence goes on along the minus strand of VXAU01001949.1, from coordinate 314,639 downwards.
GAAGACCAGCCTGGATGAGTCAGACCTGAACTATGTTACTGAAAGCAGATCATAATTTTTACAAGCCATCAAGTATAAAGTAAATTGGCTTTCAGTGAAGGAAACCTTTAAAAATGTGTTCATGGCTCTGAAACCACAGCAAAATTAATAGCTAAGGATTACATTTCCAGTGAAACAAGCAAAAGTGTCTGCACATGTCAAAGGAAAGACTCCATGAAGTATGAGTTCAGGAGCAGCAAAGGAACCTGACTGCTGCAAACCAAAAGGCTTAAAATGTAAGACAATCAGCATATATTAGCACAATGGAGATAAAACAAAAAAATTAAATTTTAAAGAACACAATAATTTTGGAATAAACAGCTAAAAAATTTAAGTATCATGGAATATTGTTATTTACTGAGTTATAGCATATTGCCCTGTCCTGGACCATCTAGAGGTTTAAACTCAGTTTTTTCCAGTTAAATTAGCAAAACACATTCCTTATATTTCAAGGCAGAGTAAGTAAGTGAAAGAAACAGGAGTGGGAAAATAAATAAAAAAAAAATCAAAGAATTTTGTAATTTCTTGACCAAATTTTTGCCCTATCTACAAAGCACAGCTAAAACATGTAATAGCTACCAGCCAAAAATCATTGTATAAAGATCACTTTGATTCACTCTAAGTGCCTTTTCCATAGGGATGGTTTGGGTTTGGAGTTTTTGTTTGTTTGTTGGGTTTTCTTCATCACAATTGCAACATAAATGACACAGCAGTTTAATTTTATTACATTATGAAGGCCTTCAAGCAGGTTTTCCCCTTATTTTCTCACTCACACACCTCCACCTTTAACCCACTCAGTCTCACTGTTCTCTGCTAACAAGTAGCAGCTGTGAAACTAACAATTCTCTAATACTATCAGTCTGTTTCATTAACAGCATTGTGATGGGTAATGCTGAAACTACAGAAAACAGTAACCTGTCAGCTCAGAGGGCTTTGAGGATTCACAAGTATAGTGCTGTCAAACAGGGAAGCAGCTTGTGATTCCAGACAGCTTATTTCACTCTAGAAACAAAACTTTCCTTAAAATGTTTCCTTAGTTACAAATTAGATTTTTCATTTTAATTCTTATCCAGAGCTGCTTCCTAAGTCATACACAACATATCAAGAACAGTACAGATATCTCCCTCAAAGATGCAGTGCTGATTGTCATTGAAAGGAAAGTACTGAACAACAATTTAGCTTCAAACTATATAGATCAGAATGCATAAAAAAAAAAAAGACAAATGCAGCAAAATTCAGGTTATCGTGGTCTATATCAAGCAGTTAGACCTCAGCAATACAAACCTGCTCAATGGACCACTCATCTGTCCATTACACTTTCTGCACACATCTGCATAGCTGTCTTTTGAGCTGTCAAACACACATCTGGCTATGGTTTATTCAACAGATGTTACGGAAGAAAGACCAGCAGAAACAGCTTCATTTATGTGAGGGATATAAAAATAAAATTGACAAATTTTATATTCATACACTGTCATTTAGTTCTCCTATGTGTTCGTGTCATCTTTCCCCAAGTTGGGGTTTCCGACATGAATATGTTTATATGATAGCCATGAGTTGTAAATGGCTGAATTAAATGTGCTAAACAGGATGGAACACATCTACCTTGCCTCACAATGGTCTGTACAAACATTTCCTTTGCTTTCATTGCTAACTTTTCAGCTCCACATTCAACTCCACACATATATAGGAAATTCAGTGGCCTGTAGACAGTGTGTCTTCAGACATTAGAAAACCAGTTCAGCAAATGCATTATATTCTAAAATTTCACTCACTAATTCTAAACTCATCAGAACAATTCCCAGTAAGTTTCACATAATTTCTAAGAAACCTGATGCACTGACCACAGGGAGAACATTCTGAGAGTCACATGCAGGGAATAAGACTGGCTACCACAGAGCATCATCTTTCTAGTATTCTGAAGAAAAACAAAACCCAAAATAAATGCAAAAAAAACTCAGAAACACATTTTGCTACAAATAACAGAATGTGCATCCAGGATGAGCATACACATTTCTATATTTCAATAATTCTAACATTGAAGTCAGTCCCATCCCAGCAAAACAAGTCAGTCATTTTTCTTTCATTTTGTAGAAATAACTTCAGGATCCTGAAAATATCATTTCGTGTCTTCCTCAGATTAAATTCCTTTTTTACAGATACATACCTTCTTTATATCCAGCACATGACTTCTCACAAGCTCATGTTAAAAAAAAAAAAAAAAAAAAAAAAAAAAAAAAAAAAAAAAAAAACAAAACAGACTTACACATTTAACATGCTACCTTTTCCTTTTAAGAAAGAAAAAATTAAAAAGAATAATATCCTTCCTTATACAATTCATCCTTTTCACCATTTGAAGAAGTTTAACATTATTATAAAAGAAGCATGAGAGCAAAAAGTGAATTTTCCAAGTAAAAGGGTGACAGCACCACCAAGTGGCTCTGTAAGGCACTATTTACTGCTAGTTTAACACATGGTAGAAAAATAATATTGTTCATTTATATATAGAATGGATTTCTTAAAATTAGTTTTTGTGACAGATTAGGTGCTGTAGAAATTAATTTATTTTGAATTCCATAATAAGAATAAGCATATTGAATTTTTACATGGTAATTCTGTGGAATTACTTACAGTTGATTACAATACTAATAAAGAAATATCATCATACTATTCTTAATGGAACAGAACTTTCTGGTGGCAGAAATACCATATTCTAATCAGACTGGTGGGGTTTTCTAGGAGTTGAATGGCCCTGATCTCCAGCGTAACCTCTATGACCTAGGAAAATACTGAGCTGACAGCAGCCTTGCATCAGTCAGGCTTAATTTCTCTGGCACCTCAAAATGTGAAATAAACACCAAACTCAGTCTCCAAACTGAATCTCACACAGAGGGCATCAAATCCACAAAAGAGAAATTACTTTTGGGTCTACGGGAATGAGATAAATTACCAACAAAAGACTGTAAAAATATTAAGTCTGGATAAAGAGAATAAGACTTGCAGACTCATCTTACTATGAGATGTACATATATATATTATATATGTACTTTTTTGCTTCTCTTTGCTGGGGGCAACATTTGATAAGTAAATGAACTTTACCTAGAACAAGATTAATGTGTTTAGAAACTTTGTAAACAAATTAAACATTTTTAGTACCATACTATTAGTTTCCATAATAATGAAAAGTATATTTTTCTACAAGGGAGTATAGAATCTTCTATGTTTTGCAAATCTAAGTTGAAAACTAGAAATAAACAAAACCAAAGTCAAGTGCAGCCATTCAGTCATTTTATGCAGATGTTGCTTTTTTAGGTATGTACCCTATTACAGAGAAGTAAGCCTTCCACGACCGGAAAAAAAAATTAAATTATAAGCAATTTCAAATATCACAGCTGACTGCACTGAAGAAAAATGATTTTCTGATATAAAAACTGAAACATTGAACAAAATATTGGAAGTAATCTCTGCTTTAAAACAAGTCACACTCTATAGTCTTAAGGAAAATAATTTGAATCTCTTTCTAATTCAAATGAGCATATGTTTCCAAATAAAAATAGTATGAAAGAAAACTTTGCTATACAAAGGCATCATCCAATCAGATTACAGGAATTTCTAACTGTAATATAACACATACAGCAGAATGCTCAGCACATTCTTACTCAACATTTACTCTATTGATAACTGAAAAAGTATTTTGGTAGTAATTTTTAACAGAAGGAGATAATTTTTAAGCTCAAATTTATATATGTGATTGAGTAACTACACCTGCAACCTGTGCTTGCCACTCCTGAGGAAGCTAAGTACATCCACACTATTAGTGAACATCTCAAAGATCCTAGGCACCTCACAACCTCTATATTGGGCAGTCCAAAGCCTCCATGACACTATTAGGCACAATGAAGAAACGAGAACAGAGATTTAGAGGAAAGAAAGAAACAATTTACGGTAATTACATCATAGGATTTCTCAGTTAGAGATTTGCACATAATGATGTCTCCATTAAAGTAAAATTTTATGGCATTGTAACAATTACGGAAGGTAAAACAAAAGGAATATATTCTTAAAGATCTGCTTGAAGAAGATGGCAGTTGGATCTTTTCTTTTAATAGCACTCAGTAATATTTTTCAGTATATGGAACTATATTCTTAATAAGCAAAATGTAATACAGTTTAAGTTCATCAAATCAGAAAATGAAATTGATCATAGAGTATTTCTGAAGTAATTATATCTACTTTCTTCTAAATTCACTAAAGTTGTTTTCTTTTTTCACTTTATATGATGTCATATAAAAGCATGAATAAACAAGAACTAAGGTAGTTCCCAGCCAAAAATGTGCATTAATTGATAGGGGAATTATGTGTTCATCTGAGTTAAGAGAACATGCAACATTAGTTTCCAAAATTACAAAGGTGACAAAAATTATGACTAAACTATGAGGTCCTAAACATTTCCAAACTATATATAATGTAATTATTCACCTTTATTTTAAATTACCAAGAAGCATTCATGAAGTATTACTATCTTATTCTGTTCAATGATACTAGCAGTGAAATACTAGTGACTCTACAGTGATACAGTGCTAGTGATGTTGCTACTACTACCATGATACTACAGTGAAAATAATTTAACCACAATAAGGTGTAATTTCAGGAGTAGTATAATACATTATCTAAACATTTATAGGTTTATTTATACAGGTGACTTACTGCCAACAAAAATGTTACAGTAATAAATTGCATTTCTAGTCATTAAAACTACTCCACTGTAGAAGTGATCCAGCCCAGTACACTTTTCCAAACTTAAAAACAGCAAAAGTGTTGTCATATACACATCTTTAAAATCTGCAGTAAAAATAATATAAATGGACTCTTACTTAACTTACTAACCTCTACATTACTCAGGTAAAGTTCCCCATCTGTAATGGAATTAAAAATCTTTTTAAAAATACTGACAAAGACTGAAGAATATATTGATGCACTCTTAATAACTCTAAATCATCTAGCTCTTTGTGCCAAGAAGCGTTGACAATACCAACTTCAAGGTCATTGTCAACTTGCTAAGTCATTAGCAAATAAAATATGGCTTAATTGGAGCAAACTCAGCAAGGAGCTGCATTATTTTAAGTGAACAGTGCAATATAACTTGAAGAAGAATTACTAATCGCCACTCCCGTTGACAATGAAATGGATGAAGAAGGTGCTTTGTAACTTTTTTCTATGACTTTCCCGTAATTAAATATGGAAATAGATTCTGTGAAGAATCAAAAGTCCCCGAGTGCATTAATTCAGGCACTAATGGACTGCCTTCCAGTGTTACAGCACACAGGTAGTTCCCAGCATGTTACCAACATTAGCTAATGTATCAGTGTCAGACTCCAGCAGTACCCTTTAGTCTGAATACCCAACCTTGTAAAGTAGATTTAGGCTGATTACACATGCTGTTCTAAAAGGATGTATTTTTCATATTCTGAAAAACTGTAATTTTATTGAGGAAACAGCTTCAGTGAGACCTGACATACAATTGCCTGAGGAGGTATGCACAGGTGTTACCTACACATAAGGATTATGTAGCCTTCACAGTCACTTTACTAACCTCTAACTTAACAATTGTCACTGGTTTGGGGTTTCATACTTTTTTTTTTTTTTTACATAACACCTTTCAAAAATTACCTTATTTGCAGATTCTTCCTCTTTCCCAGCACAAACTGCATAACACTTATACCATCAAGGATGATAACATTTCAACTAAGGCAATGTCTCTCAGCACAGACCTTTTAATACTGCTTTGTTCACACACTATTTTCTCACATTATGCCACAGAATTACTTGCTTTCTTCCAGCTCTACTTCCAAACCATATTTTACAAGCAAGAAGCCCTAAATCCACAGATCTCCCCAGGTCCCAGCCTGGTACACCAGGGCTCACATATTTTTAAAGCAACTGCCAATCTTACCAAAGCACAGTAATACTCTCATCAGAGCAAGTGAAAACTAACAGGGTTTTTTCAATATATTTAAAGAATGCATGTTATAATACAAATATTTTAGTTATTTTAAAATAGTATTTTAAATTCCATTTTAATTGAAGATTTTTTAGATCTCTCTCTGTACTAGAGGACCTAGCTCAGTAATACAATGCAAATTTGCTGCTTTTCCTTAGCATTGCATGTGGGTACCAATCCACTGAAGCACTTCCTCATGTCCACAGCTTAAAATATGTAAGCAGTCCTACTGCAGCCAATGCAACAGTTCACTGTGTGTAACTATTAACATCTAAGTGCTTCACTGGACTGAGGCCTACATTTGTTTCCCAGCAAATTTATATTAAAAAAAAAGAATATATAATAGTGGGGGTTTTTACTAACAACAAAAAAAAAAAAGGATCAAAAGCCACAAAAAGCAGAATTGTTTGCAGAGTATTTGAAAGACCTTTCCCTCCTGAGGATCATAATGCCTTAGTTGGTCGGTGCCTCTGATACACTTCATGGCTGTTGTAGCAAATTATACTATTTAAGTTTTCACACAAAGTATTATATTATCCCATTTATTCTGTAGTAAATATTAAGAGAAAAATACCTGCAGCAGATGCATGTTTCTAAGAAGTATAGCCTTGCAAACAAGTCCTTAGAAATAATGAAGAATTGTCCATTTCTAAGAGAAACAGGAAGATGACAAGACTCAGGCATGATTATCTCTACACATGGTAGAATCAGAAACATATAAAGAAAAAAGCATTTTATTAAAACCAATAGATACAAAAAGGTTCAACATATGAATAGACTTCTAATGAGTCATTGAAATGTTTTCCCTTCTAACCCTACTTTAAAAGTAGGATCTTAAACTAGACCAGTATTTCTATGCTGCATCCAACTCTGAAGCTTGATTAAAATGGAGCAATGAAACTGAAATGTCAAAAAGAATTATAAAGTCTACAAAGAGAAACCTAAAAGAACTAGACAAAAAAACACAGGCAAATCAAAAACCAACGGGACCATATTACAACATTTCCATAGGTTATTCATAAGAGAGAACAGTAGTTAAAGGGTAATGACTGTTAAGATATTTTACAGTAACAACATACCTTAGAAATCTACTGAACCACATAAACACTTTGGTCTGGTTATGGGTCAGTTCCATAATTAGAAACTAATCATTAGATTCTTGAAAGATACCCATCTTTTCCCATGAAAGTGCATTCAAGTCTCAAAAAAAAATGCAAATATTGTGGGTAAATTAAAATACTTAGAGTTTTATTATTATTTTAATCCTTTTCTAAAGGATAGCTATTTCAGAAGTAGCCAAACACCATTAAGTACCACCACTGCAGAAAATAAATGAAAGTTGTCATGATGAAAGATCAAGATATTTTACAGTCTCTAGGACCTCAGATCCAACAGAAGTTCCTGGCATTTCTTATACAGGTTTTTTTTAAGCTCCGTTGTACCAATATTGGGCAACAACTCTTCAATACCTTTGTTTGCAAAGGAATTTGCATTTTTAGACAACTCCCCACCAAAGAGTTCTGAAATTCTTATGCACTCACAGACACCAGAACACAGAACTAAACACTCTGATTGTTAGATTTTTAACAGTGACACAATGGCCAGCATTCCTTAAAGCAGTGTTTTAAATTCCCATGAAAAGCTCTTATAATTCCTGAAATACAGATTTAACTGATGTTATTTCTGAATAGATTACATAAAAGAAACAGATTCAGAATAAAAACTCCAGTTGCGCATTCTGTGAATTCCCTTGACCTATTCCCCCCTTTCCTAAAGGGTAAAACATATAGGTAGCTAAAATACTACCTTCAAATCATTCAAATATAAAGATGAAAAGCTTACTTCACATTACTAACAGGGTTTTTTCAATCACCTTTCCATTATACCATTATTGGTTACCCCCAGGTGGCAACTGAGTACCACAGAGCTGCTCACTGACTCCCCCACCAGCAGCATCAAGCAGAGAAACGGAAGAATGAGAAGATTGGTAAGTAAAGATAAAGACAGTTTAACTGCGAAAGCCAAAGTCACATATGCAAGCAAAAAAAAAAAAAAAATAAAGCGCACAGACCTCCCCAGAAGAGCAGGGCCCCATCAGGTGTAGTGGTGACTTGGGAAGACAAACACCATCACACCAAATGTGGTAGCTGCATATGCAGAGCACACCACCATCTCGTACTGAACATCCCTGTGCTCAGTTGGAGTCAGCTGTCCCAACTGCGCTCCTTCCCAACTTGTGTGCACCTCTGGCCTCCTCACTGGAGGGGCAATAAGAGAAGCAGAAAAGGTCATGACTCTGTGCGAGCCCTGCTCAGCAATAATGAAAACATCTGTTAACAACACTGTTTCCAGCACAAATCCAAAACACAGTCTCATACCAGCTGCTAATAAGACAACTAACTCCCAGCCAAAACTAGCACAACCCATTTAATCTCTTTCCATTAGTTCTCCATTTGTGTAACTAAAATAATTACAGATAACTTGCCAGATTCTCTATTTCATTACTTAAAGACTATTTATTCTTGTTCAACGCTGAGAAAACATGACACCTTGTATTCGTGCAACAGCACTCACTGAAAACATGATTCCTAACTAAAATGTGGAGTGCTGAAGCGCTGGCATGGAATACGTAGGACGCTTGTGATCTGGGTCTTCACGTGGCTCTGCTGCCCCCTAATGCATTTCTTAGAAAACTAATCACCGGGGAGAAGAGTCAAAGAGGAATTCGTTAACCCCTCCTTTGTTTTGATCAGTTATGAACCACAGCTCACTCGATGTAGTTAGCACTACGCAAGCATCCCCTTGGACAAAAACACTAATGTTGCTACTGCAGAATCACCTTTAATAAGGAACAGTGGGAACAGGAGCTGTCAAGGCCCTTCAAAGGGAAGACATCGCTAATCTGCAATTAGTTTGTACGTGTGTGACAAACATTAAAGACCAGAGTTATTAAAATACTGGAAAAATACACATCTTGCAACAGAACAAGACCCACAACCCAGAATTTCAGTCTGGTATGTCTCAGAATTGTTTTAAAGCAGAGCTATTAACCTATAAATGTTCTCTTAATTATTTGCAGCATAGATTTGACATCACATCGACAACATTTCAGCTCTAAAAGTGATTTAGCAGTCTAAAAAAAGACTCTTAAAAACATGATAAATTCTTCACGAAAGCAGTAAGTTGAACCAGAAACAAAAACAAAAAAAAATATAGACAGTATAAAAAGAGCAAAAATATGGCAATTTACAGACTTTGAAAATTAGCATTTTTTGCCACAGACTGATATAGATATGTCAACTGCTTTATTAGCAGTAGTCACACTGTCAAATCCCAGTACCTTTTGAAAAAGATAATAATCATTGTCCTGACCTACAATGATACACTTCTAATTGAAAATGAAAATGTCAAGAATGATGATGAAATAAAGGTTATAAACAGGAAAGGAATCACTTACAGGTTTTGACTGTGGTATTAAGAACCCTGCAGGCAGATTCCTTTGCAAGATGCTTCAGACTCATTTTTTAATACTAATAAATAGCATTATTTGTAATTAAATTGCCATATTTTCCTGTAATGCCTGACACTTCTGAGAATAAAGACCTTCAAAACAAAATCATTAAAGTCATTACTTTTTAAGTCACCTCTTTCCTAAAAATTACAAAATTGTGGAAACAAATAATTCAAGAATATCTAAAATTCAACAGGTCTCACATACTGCGTTCTCACATGAAATCCAAGAACTTCAAGAGTTTTCTGCAGGAGTGCTCCTATAGTTTAGAAAGCAGTATCAAAGAACTGTAATGACGTTAAAAGAGAATTTATATTTCATACATGTAATATGTATTTCCTCATATTATTCCTTTAAGGGAGGGATTAAAGGAGGAAAACATGAAATTTATCTCAAATATTTGCAAATAAAATAAAACAGAGACAAATGTGTCTTTTTAAGGTAGCACCCAGGATATGTTTTCTATTAGAACCACATTCTTTCAATTCATATTTTTCTGATTTGAGAATTCATGGACATTAGAATTAAGTCAATTTTCTCATAGTTTCATTATTTTAAGAAATTAATAATTGCAAAAAAGCACAAGCAAGTTTCTTGCAGCTTCTTTTGAACCACTTGCAGAAGTATCACATGCCATTATTACATTACCTTTCTGTTCAAGCAGAAGAGGGAATGATAACTCTTTCAGAGATACAGGGGTTTTTTCAAGTCTTTGGAACTAGTAAAGCAGGTACTACTTCACTACAGTACTAACAAGTCTTCGTTACATTTGTATCCATAACCTCCAAAAACCTCCTTCATAGTGTCAGAGACCTAGTGGCAGCTGTTTTATTTTTATTATTCTAGGAGAAAAGAACAGAGGGGGAAGAAATTGTTTGGCTGGTGTCATTTCTTAAAAAATAAAATACAGCACATTCTTGTTTTCTCTTCAGTTCAAGTCATTAAAAGTTACTTGCAGTGTCTGAGAGTAAGCTGGACCCAGTGTTGTCTCAGAGGATACTGGGAACTGTTTTGTAAGAGGGCCAATACTCAGCAGCTTCATATCCAAAAGCCTGACCACAGGAAGGAATAGACGGGTCATCCTCCTTTTTGCAGATTTTTATAGAACCTACAGCTCTCCCTCTCTCAACCTTAACAAAAAAGATTAAGAATAGTTATAGATACATATACTAAGAGAAGAACCTTAGAAGACTTCAAGCAAATAATCATTAGTGCTGCTACTTTAACCAACCATTGAAAATGCATTTTCTGCATATGTGTAAAATAAGCATCCTTACTAAATGTAACTTTTCAGAAATAGTTTTTCTTGACTAGTGATATCTCACATTGTAAAACATTATTTATGCAGTATTACTGCAGATGTGATGGAAAACAGTGTAGTACAGGAATAAATTAACAGAAGCTCATAACACATTACAACTCCTTTGAAATATGACATTGCCATTCCACAAGACCTGTCACCTGCCAATTTTTGTAGCATATTGTTCTTACTGCTAAACTCTCATAAAACACTGATGATCCTCAGCTTCCACAATGAACAAGCAACAATCCAACAGAAGTACCTAAGTGTATTTTATATTTATGTCCTCAATTTCAAGCTATTATGTCTAAAAACAGAGTAAAGGTTTTCATATGTACCATCATTACTTACTGAGTTGTTTTCTTTTTCTGTTATAATTTAAAGTTGAGGAAGATTCAGAACAAGAAAAAAATGTTACTTGTTCCTCATTGTTTATGATACACTGACTGATTTTGTCATTCCAGTAGGAAATTTAATACTAACAGCTTTATCAACTTTTCCCACTTGGAAATATATATAGCAGTCAGCTTGTCCTAAATGATTGTACAGTAAGACAATACACAATATACATAACTATAATATGAACTTTTTTCATTGCCAGTTAGCCCATGCTTTAGACAGTCCAATTCTTTCTGTACTTTTATGCATTTTGTAGATGTGGGCCCTGACACTACTTCAGAGTCAAGCTATATTCTTGTCCTATAAGGTTTACCCCTATGCATTAAAGTTCAAAAAGCTGAATTTACACTTTTCTTGTCATAAGGACTTAATTATACATCTAAAGACGTGTTCTATTTCAAGTTCTAAGCATCGCTTTGAAAGCAATAAGTACTGCCTCAGGCAGGCAGCATCCCTGCTCAGCTTGCAGTAGCAAGAGACACTGTTTCCACACATTTATCCTTGCTAACAGATAAGAAAAAGTATTTAAAACTTTTCTCTACAATGCCTAGAAGTACTTAAGTAAGCATGAGGAAGATCAGACTTCTGCATCATCCCTGGACATACTTAGAAGATATGTAGATGTGGCACAGAGGGACTTGTTTTAGTGGTGGACTTGGCAGTGGTTAGGTTAGCTGTTGAACTCAGTGACATCATAAGTCTTATGACCTAAATGATTCTACGATTCCAAGAATAGGACTGCAACTGCAGCACTTTGTGGTGCAAGAATGCAGAAGTGCAGAGAACTTCAAGTACACCTCCTTCCACTGATTACAAAAGAGTGAAATCTGATTCTGATTTCTTTCACCTGATCTCACTTCCTTCTCCCAAAGGCAAAACAGTTTTAAACATCATTTTAAACATCATTAAACATCATTCACCTTCAAGGGCTACATTATAAATACCTTACTTCAGATAAAAAAGAAACTACGAGAGGCAAATAGGATACATGAGATCAAATAAGAATTTTAATAAATTTTATCTTTTCTATATTTTTCCTGTTGTTCACCAACTCACTTGAAATAAAAGATTATTCTAATAAAACCTGTCAAAAAAAGCTGCTGATTGTTTCCATCCAAGAAACAATGTTTCAAACTTTACATCTCCAAGTCCACTCTCCCCTAATATTTACCTCTAAAATTGCAGTGGAACTTAAACATTAAACTACAGCAAGAGTTGTAGTTCACATTTATCCTGCAGTCATGGCTGCCACTGTTCACCCTCTATCCAGCCCAGTCACAAAAAAAAAATATGGTGATGGTGCTTGGCAATGGCCTCATTCTGATTGTTTTAGTGGATCTCACCTGATTCTGTGACCTGTTAACATCAAGGGGGTATCAGGAATAATGACAGCAGTGAGAATCCCTCAGCAAAAGTACCTGTGGCCTGCATGATCTGCAGGAGGGGCGAGGAAGACAACATTGAATTTTGGGAGATATATATATATATCATACCTGGAAAACATAAAATGGCTTTCCTCCAGTAAGCCTCAAAAAAGCCTAACCTAGCCCCTGATTCATTGTTTCTAACAATTATAATTATTATTACATGTTGTGGTGTTTCCATCTTTGTTTCCTGGGGGGAAAAAAAAAAGATATATAAAAACAAGTGACAAATGCTGATCACCTCACTCGTTTGCTCCCACACCACAGTGCCAGTACTACATGGACAGTTTCTAGACCTGCCTAGCACTGATTTCCAAACTGCTGACAACTGGCCTCAGTGTTTGCTCTCAAAATGCAGCCCTCTATTCAAACATGCCCTCTTTCTGCTTGGACCCCAGCAGCAGCTAGGCAAGTTGTCTCTTTGTCCCAAGTTTATCATTAAAGAGTACAGATTATTTCCTAAAGACTCTTGATACCACAAGAGTGCATCCCCTCAAACCATGTAGAAATATGGTAAGATAAAGGACCAACTTTTCCTTCTTTAGCACTCAGATGTGAGATGATACATCAAGTGTTTCCCACTGGTGAAAAACATCAAGCATAGGTAAAGCAGTTACCTCCAAGCAGACAATCAATTACATCCTATTGTTTCCACCAACTACACCTTTTAGTGGGATTGTATTTATGGAGGGAAGGGCATGTTAAGGTTCGAGTTGCCTATTTAAACACACCTCAGCCTATCTGGGAGCATCTTTCTTACATTCACACAGAGCATTTGTTAAAAAGTGTACCTGATTCTTAGTGACTGCAGCTGGCTGTGCAGGCAGTGAATTTAGTCCCCATCTTAAAAACCTAAAAACACAGTAATAAAATTCAAACTCAGAAGAATTTAATTTTTAATTTAATTATTTTTCCTTACCATTAGGCCAGCACATATGGGGGAGGGAGAAAGGCAATATACACAAAGGTTAAAATTATCTCTTCCTTTCATTAGTACTAACGGGCAGAACTTCTTGGTATCGTTTTTCAACGAAAGCTTTGAAGAAAAGACTGAAAAGGCAGCACACAACCACAGGAAAGGAAATACTACAGAGGTAGCTGTAGATGGCGCATTTCCCCTATTTTTCTCAGACTACGTGCGTGTGACTGAACTCTGCCCACTTCACCATTGCAAACAGGATGCAGCAGGAAGCTTTGCCGTTTCCAGTGCTTTCACACCAAAAAAAAAAAAAAAAGGGGGGGGAAATATTTATAAATCGTATCTTCAGGCTACCATAGCTCCAAGATTAGACATATCCACAGCATACTATCTACTCACATGAAGAAGTCATGCTCCAAAATCCGTTCCAGAATTACATGCAGTAAGGATCACTTCTAAGAGGTGCTACAAGCGGAAATCAGTGATAAAGCTCTTCTATCATAAGTTATATTCTTCCCGTTTAGGCAAAGTATTTATGACTTTTATTTGGGTCACACACGTGAAACTAGTGGAGCTTTCATATAAACCATGTCTTAAATATGCGTGACAAGGATCAGAGTTCACCCCAGTATGGGCCTCTGATTCAGGACTGACAGCCACCCCTGTGCCAGCAACTGCATTCAATACACAGGCTTCACACAGCAGGCTGTCATCCTTATTTGAACTGGATGTAGCCATATATCCTTATCTGAAGCTGGAAAGAAATTGCTATAGCATAAAAATCTTGTAAGGGGAATAAGCCAATAAAAATAGATGCATTTTTCATTTCCATTGAAAACTTAGAAGACTCACACAGGCACCCCCATAGAAAACCAGTTTCATAGCATGAAACTAACAGATAAGAAGTTCGCCAAAACACCAGAATAAATTTTTAAAAAGAAGTGTTGTATTTTGGGGGACTTCACGTGAGAAGTCCCAGGCTTAAAACACAGTATGAGAGACAGAGCCATCAGACATGATGGAAAGTTTCCTAGTGAAGAATGTCTCACGAAAACTTGTAGAAATAAAAGAACATAAATAGATTTGTTTTAAATAAAAATCTAAAATGCCAAAGAATGAAGTACTAAATGCATTTAAAAGAAGAGGAGGGCAAACAGTGTGAAAAGGTGTTTTAATAATGTTCTACTACTATTTCTGATGCACATACTATCATTTAGACTCCAAATTTAATTTGCCCTGAGTTGTACTACACAAAGATGCGCATTTAAAACAGTAGTGAGAATACATTTTAACAGGAAAAAAAAAAAGGAGGGGGGTGGAGACAGAGGAAAAAATGATCTTATTACAAGAGAAACAGTGATCAGCAAAGCTGAAGATCATCACATCACCAAGAGAATAAATCCTGAGTGTTTTAAGATAATTTAGATGAAATAGGCCAGATATCTAATCCTAGGCCAGATGTATTTTCTGTTAAGAATATTCCCAAGAGATGGTTCTCCTTACCCCAGCATTTCTTTCTACATCCTGATGCAAATCCTACATCTGCTTCATTTTTCAAGCCTGTCATGTGAAAATATCTGAATACAGCTTTCCACCAGAATTTTTTCTGCAGCTCAGACCTTGCTCTGTTTGCATTATCTTCGAGTCCACTGTGAGATTTTTTTTTGATTCATTTCCTTTTTCCATTTCAAATAGCTCTACAGGCAGCTGAAACTGTTACCAATTGGGTTACTGAATGGACAGATTGTATGTATGGTCTTTGTCTGGAGAAAATGAGACACTGATCTAGCTGAAGACAGGTCCAGTATAAAGACATGCTTGTTGCAGTTGTTTTCCCTAGTTCCAGTACTGTTCTCTAATTTATCATGTGCATTTTCTAATTATCATTACTTATGTATTTCAGTTGCATCCAAACCACCAAATTCAGGATTAAATCCTCCATACAATTAATACACATAAATATACAAAGACTTATGCAGGCAAAGAAATGCCAATGCCATCACCAGAATAAACTTTAAAAAAAGCAAGTTGCTTTGATAAACATGACCCCAGATTTGCACTTCAGATATACATTAGTAGCAACTGCACAACATTCAAGACACACTGTACAGGTTGAGAAAGGTACCGGGTTGGGTTACTTACTGAAGCTGAAAACTAACTATCTAAAGAGTGGAAAAAAAGCTGAAGAAGTGGTGTTTGGGGTTTCATTGTTTGCTTATTTTAAAGGCTGTTTTCACAACCATAATGATTCTACGAAAGAAGATGATATAAACAAAAGCATTATATCACAGCTGTGATTCAGGAGATGGTCTCAGTTTTCACACCATGTAATATAAACACATTACATACTGCAACTCTCCTCTCCAAAGATGTGATTATTACAGATTAAATGTTTTGGAAGTTGCCTTTTACTGCTTAATATTTTCCATTAACATATATCATGTGTGCATCTATGTACCTTTGCTATCAGCTGAAACATCCTGTGAGAGGAGCTGGTCAAAAGTTGGCTTTGTAAAGAACAGCCATTTTCTGCTACAGAACATTTTAGCAGGCTTGGTCCTTTGGAAACAAATTCCATCAGCTACCTCAAGAAGCAGAATAGTGAATGCTATCGGCTATGGATTTATTTTTATTAGTTCTAAGTTTCTAGTTATACCCATTACACTCAACCATGCATATGAAAAGGAATTGCAGGGGGGTTTGCTAATTCTATTAATGCTTGTGTGATAACATAATAGCAATCTGTGACTGTAAATCTTCGAGTCTCTGATAAGTAGTACTGAACCTGGAATCATATTTTGAAATATATATATATGCTTAGTGGCATCCAAAACTGTCACAAGTACACCCTTCTCAAATTAAACTGCTTAAACAGCATAATCTACACAGCTAGCTGAATTTATTATGTTACCTGTTTTCATTAGAAACTGGATAAGCAAACATCTACTGCTGACATAAATGTGGCACCAGAGTAATCTCACTTTTAATATATTTTAATTTGTTAATAACCTTCTGACATTTTTTTTCCACTTGACAGCTGAGATACTTCTTTTTCAAGTTAAGCTTCATAGTCTTACAAATAAGATAGAATATATTAAAACAGTGAGTTTTAAATATCACTATATTCAGTATGTTGGTATTTTTCTTTACCGTGTGACAATAGTAATTCCAAAGAAAAAAATATTCTCAAAAACGCAATGATTACTGTTTTATTAGGCACAAAGAGGTTGAATAAGACTCACTGAAGTAAACCATAGAGATCAAACAAATAAAGCATCAAAGACCTTAATAAGGTTGAATAGGGCAGGGGAGGTGAAAGCCTTGTCTCATTCATAAAGCAATTAAGTGAAAAGCAACTGATGAAATCTACACACAATTCCTTACCCATAGCTATAAATGAGACCAGGATCTGGCACCAGTGGTCTCAAAGACCAGGTAAAAGGATCCAAAGCCATTGCAAATCAAATACAGCCAGAAGTCTTAATAGAAGTCAGATTGTCCTTGACAACTGTTTAGCAGCTTGTTGGAACTGAGACTACAGTGTTCTTACTCCAGTTGCCAAAGAACAGCTGCCTGGTTTGGGAAATAAAAGCAGTATCACAAACTGTCAGTGAGGGGGGAAAAAAAAAAAAAAAAATCAATACACTCAGTAGTTCCGTCCGTATCTTGCACTGGCCAAAGCCATGTGCTTGCAGTGTCACATCAGCCCTGAACTGACAAGCCTTTCTGAAATTTCAGCATTAGCCTTAGCTGAGGATAATAGTGGTACAGTCTCATAACTTCTGATCGGCTTTAAGGACAACTTGTACTTGCCCACGATTGCCTGCAACATGCCTTGTGTGTATATACAGTGCATGTGCCATCTTTGCCCTTCATCATTAACCCTTCTGCTATACAGGCACCCACAAAGTCCTGGATAACTAAATCTGTCTCCTGTTAAGTCTAAAGTTACCAAACTGAGACTGTAGTAAATCCAACGTGATGCTTTTCCTAATAACCTATTACCACTGTAGAAGCATAAATCCAAGAGCAAGGCAGGAGAAAGAAGGAAAATGACTCAAGCTTCTAGCTCCTCACTGTTCTCGGCACACAGGGGTATCGCTTCAATGCCACCCAAGCTCCCACCCACGTTCAGAAGCAGAATGGATTGCTGAGCCTGAGCTTGGATATCCGAGTTTGGTATACTCACCAGCTGTAGGTTTGCCAGGTTGCAGCTTTCATCAGCCTTCAACTCGCACTTTGTGTGATTATTCACAGCACCTCTATAAATGGCTATCAGTGCAGAATACCTGTGCTCAGTGTTCACGTTTCCCAGCTGAAAACAAGCACCCAGACTCTAAAGCTGCAGAATACTCATGATCACCTGTTCCCAAAGGAAAACTTGGATTTTGTGCAAGAAGCAAGCCAAATTCAATCTTCACCAGGCCAAAAAAAAATCTCTTGCACAAACCAGTGCAAACGTAAGAGACCAAGAATTTCCTGTGACAAAACACCATCAAACCCCACTTTACATCACCACCAGAATTCATACTTTTCTGGGTGTGCATACTGGACAATTAGAGTGAGATTTGTTCTCAGTCCTACACTTATTATTCTATTTTAGGAACTAAAAGGCTGATCCCTTCTTCCTTGTCTCATCAGTGGCTTTATGCAGCCTGTGACCAGTTTCCATGGTAACCATAAAGACAGGTGGAAATGTACAGATGCCAGGCAGAACTGCACTTCCAGCAGCAGACAGCAAGGGGTCAAGGTCAAAGGACTTCATGGACATATATTTGTCAAAGCTTATACAAGTTAGAGCAGCACTTCAGGGTGAAGGCAAAAAGGAGGGTCCAAAGCTAAACAAAAAATGATTACAAGCAGAAAGACAAAATTCTGAAAACTCAGACCACAAAAGTAAAAAACTAATTGGAGTATGGAGTGGAAAGCTGTGAGCAGTCTATGAAAAACATTTGCATCAGCAAAACCCAGTATTTATTCTTTGTCTACAAAGACATGTACGTACTTAAATAAGACTTGCACAATTGGTGTTTTGTTTGGTTTTCCCCTCTACTTAGTGCTGGACAAGTTTTTATTTAAAAAAAAAAAAAGCACTGGTTATTATACAGAGTGGCTTTTACTAAAGTCCCAGTGCTAATACCCTTTGGGATATTTGATAGCATGCCAGCTGTATTGTGAGCTCAGGGGCAAGCAAAGCAGGCATTTTACACAGCAAGCACTATAAGCTCTACAGCTGCATTCCCTCAAGTCCCACTCCCTCCCCCCTAACATGCAAACAGAACTTTAGGAGACTATTTTTCTTCCTGATGAGCCCTCCATCCACTACCTCAGTTGTAAATGCTGAGCTTCTTATTCACATTTGTGAACACATTTGACAGTTCAGCCCTTAAGTACAGACAAAAGTCACTTTTCCAGAAAAGTAGTTTCTAATGTAACAGGAAAAAACCAGCAAGTCAGCACAACTTGCCTGTTCACTGTGGACATAGGCTTGTGAGGTTCAAAAACCTTTCAATGTGTTCTAACTAGCAGCCACATGCACATCTGATGGCAAAAGAGTTTCTGTTAGAGCTGACAGTAAAGTGGAAATAACACTAGGATGAATCCAATGGAATGACTCAAGTTCCTCTGAGCTACTAGGTTTTACCCTGCCCACACTTACTTCCATCCCTTCCCCTGGAAAATACAGTATAGGTCCTCCTTTTGCCCTTTCAGTTTAACTCCAATCTCTCCCAACCAAATCCCACCTCAACATTAATACGTACGCAAATAAAACTAATATGCTGAAGATGTAACAGAACACCTACCAAATAACAACTCTGCTATTCTAGAAAGGTATGGAAAAAAAAAAAAAAGAAAAAAAAAGACAGCAAAAATGTGGAAAGGATGACATACTATATTAACACCTCTAGAAATATAAATTCTTCACGGTATGGAAGACCTCAGCTAAGATCTATTTGTGCTGCTAAAATACCTGCTTCGCAAGCAAAAGTAAAGACACAGCAGTGAACTTAAGATCCAGCCTCTACATGCTTGAAGGTTGCTGATGGAGTGAGAAAGGAGTATCTCTTTTGCTTTAAACACACTGTTAATAAAGACAGTTCAAGTGTAAAATCTGAGTAGTGACTGATAACTCCAATCAGCACTTTCCAGAAGTAAAGATTATTCCCAAAATGCTAAGCAAGATTGTGCATTTCTAGTGATATGCTTGTAAAAAAAATATTATGTAAATATTCCCTCAGAGATCAAACTTCTACAAATATTTTCTGAATTACTATGTTGTCTATAATATACATGTTTTGCAAGGTGGTTGACTAAATATGATAAAAGCTTTTCCAGATTCTTCTGGTTTTTATCTCAAATCATACCTACAGCTGTTAGATTTGTTTCACTTATTTAGTTTGCAGTAAAATTAATGGGTTTCTGTAGACATCTATAGAAATATATCCAACTTAACTCTGCTTCACTGGTTTTTTTTTAAAAGACTACAAAAATCTTTCCCAAATAAAGCATAAAAAGAGAACAATTTTAAACCTTGTAAGGCAACAAAAATCCTAGGGATTAAATATGCATTTGTGTTCATGATTTCTTCACTACTCCTTGCTTACTTTTTCTGACTTCGGGTTACCTTCTGTACATAACTTACCATAGACAATCACGGCATCAATTAGCCTGTCCTGGAGTCTGTTTTCTTCTTCTCAAACTAGGTTTCACTTCTCCTTTGAGTTTGTAGCCATCTTATTCAATCATGTAATTTAAGTGTCTCTTCCATTTAGCTTTTAGGAAGGATGTCCACGCACATGAATTCATCTTGAATTAAGTCCACAGTTGCATCTTAGTGCCTGTTTCCTTTCCTGCTTTGCAATTCTAGCTCGTAAATACGTACATACTGCTTAGATTCATTTGACCTTTTGCAAGAGCCCTGGAAATGGAAAGGTTAATGAATAAACCATGCACTTTGTGCCACAAATCCTTAAGTGTTACTTACTGCTTGCCCTAAAAGCACAGAAGCCAGCTGACAGGCATCCTATCAACAGTGCACAATTAATGTGTTAATGATCTCAACACAGAACTCACGTGGGCAGTTTTAGCTGCTGAAGTATCTCAAGCGCCCAAAGGTTATTTCAGCTTTGTCATTATACACAATGAATCAGGGAGTCCTCATACCTTGCAACACCTTCCAACTTCCTCCCCCATGTAGCTCCTTCCTTCCCCAAATCACCAGAATAGACCAAGCTTCCAGCACTTCTTTACACAACCTAACATTACCATCTCATCAGAGAACTGAAAGCAGTCTTCAGCCTTCAGTTCTTCACTTCAGAAATTGAACAGGAGAGAAGATGCTTTTCTAGGTCGGCATGCATTCAGCAGAACAATTATGGAATCAGAGCCCTCGAGTCTGGCTCTTTCCAAGCTAATTTCTTATTGTGTGCCTAAGTGGCATGTTCCTCAGGGCTCTATGCTTTACACATCAGGTGCAGTACAGTACAAGAACCTGCAGTCACCTTAGACCCATTGCTGCAACCAAGCTAACCAGATTTTTTAAAAAGACCTTATTAACAGAGAAGTCTAATATTCATGCACCTAAGTTGTCTGGTGAAAGACCAGAGGAGAGCTGGGCAAGGCTTCAAGCTTTGGCTCTTTGCCAATTTTGCAACATTATTCTGTCTCTATGTTTCAACTCTCAATACTTAAACCCTTTTTTTTTTCTTTTCATTTGCAAAGTTATTCTAGTTCTTTACTACTATCAGAAGTTGAGAGCAGACTGTGTAAGATTATAGTCTGGCACACTGCTGACAGTTGAGCATGCCATCAACAGAAACAGCAGTTAACAGATTCACATCCTTTTATTTCTTTGTTAACTTGAGGAAAGCTCCAGAATGGTTGACATTTTAATCTTTTTTTTGCCTGCTTAGAATGAAATATTTGTAATTCAGGTCCCTGAGTGCAATGAAGAATTTAATCAACAGACCATCTCAGGTACTGTTACAAGATTTTGGATTCCTTATGGCAGGATTTTCAACTATTTTATAAATTACTCTTCTAACTGAGGTATTAAAGAACATTGACTTTCAGACTGCCTCAAACAAGGCCATATCACATCAGTATTCACATAGATGAAATGCTCTCCTTTAATACTCTCACTAGCAGTTGCTTTATCTTAGGCTGGCACTTTTCATCTTCAGTCTTAAATTCCAATGAACAAGAAATTGGCATGCTACCAATTTATTCTAGAATGCCTCAAGGGGTTTTGGCTATTTAAGTAAGAAATATTGTCTCATACTTTTAACAGTTCAAGTGAAATCTCTCTTCTTCCTTTCTAGTTTCACATGTCTCTTGAACAACTGAGATGGATGGATAATTCTAAGGTGCATATTA
The DNA here is from genome assembly GCA_013399695.1 of Formicarius rufipectus. Classification (NCBI taxonomy): domain Eukaryota; kingdom Metazoa; phylum Chordata; class Aves; order Passeriformes; family Formicariidae; genus Formicarius; species Formicarius rufipectus. The sequence goes on along the minus strand of VXAU01001949.1, from coordinate 292,670 downwards.
CAGACTTCAGGATTTCTTTTCCTGCAGATAAATTCTGCAGCACCCTAAGCTGTCTACCAAAGTTCTCTGTTTTGTCAATTACAGTGAAATAGTCACCACAAGGAGTTTTCCCTTCAAAGACAATACCATTTAAACTGAGGCAGTCCAATTTCTTGCCTCTGCTTTCTGCAGATTATAAATAGGGTATAAAATAGGAGCTGGCTGGGAAAATATCCTTTCTTACCTAAGTCCTTTGTATGTTCAACGTATCTTAAGCAAAAAGCCAGCTGCAACTGCAGTCTGACATAATCTTTCTTTGCAAGCTAATTCTTTAGTTCCTGCACTACTTACAGTATCTTATCTCAGCATTTTCCAAGTTGACCAGTAGTTTCCATGTCTCCTCCATTTCCTGGAAAACTTTCTGGGTCATGACAGCCAGGTCACTAAGCACCTCATCAGTCTGTCTTGCTCTCACAGACTGAGAGATCTGATTTGGCTTCCACATCACTCAAACACTGTAAACTGCATGGTTAACAGAGGTTTTATCTCCCCTGACAAAGCACTGGAGGTCTCCCAGAAAAGACTGGGAAATAATATCTTAATTCATTTTTCAAAATCTCTTGTTCTTCTGTCTCATTTCTTGGACTTCTTTTAACATTTTGTTTGCCTTCCAGTGCTCTAAGCATCTTTATAACAGTTCTATTTGGGCCTTCTGAGAGTATCACCTTACTTTCTTACTGGGAGGTCTCATTTTGACATCACTACACCAAAAGCATAGCACCTAATAGAGAAAATGATAGCATCTCCATGTAGGTTGTATGCCTTGGATAGCATTTTACTGTTTCATATATTATGGCCCCTAAAGGTTACAAAGAACTGGGACAGGCTTAGAAGGGTACACTACTGTCCACGTGGACATACACCTGACCAAATAGCTGTCTTCTGTCATTAATATAGCACCTGAGCAGCAGGCTAGCTGTGGAAGGCATCAGCAGTCAAAGTCAGTACCCCAGAGTTACTATGATGCATCCACACCTTCTTTACGTACCAATATCCACTCTGTTGGTAGCTAGGGAACTTACAAGTCATCATTATGTCATCATGCCTACACCAGGATGCTACTGTTAAGGCACCTGTAGGATTGCTTTGTTCCTCCTGTCAGGCACAGAGTAGTGACTGGTCATCTGCAGGGCAGAATTTCTGTTTGGTGTCAGATAAACCTTAAACAACAAAAAACCAACGAACCAACCACACAAAAAAACCCCACACTAAACTATCAGCATGTCCAGTTAGGAAGAAAAATTGTACTAGTCTACAGACTAGTTCTTGTCCCAGTGAGTCTGGATCAGTGCCACAAAATTTTAGACACTGGAAGAGAGTAATTGAATTCCAGCTGCTTATGATTCCTCTGACACTACAAATTCTAAAGCACTCAAAAACTGAGTACCTCGCCTTTCTGATGCTGATAACATGTTGGCCAATTGCCATCTATACACAACAGTGCAAGTTAAACTCCACTTTTAATATTGATACTCCATTTTCCTGTAAAGCAGATTTGAATTGGCCTTTCCTAACATGGGTAGTCATGATTATATAGAGACCCTAAATAAGATCTAACCACTAAGAGGCATCTCAGAGATTGAATTTTCATATTGAAAATGGATCAAGACATGTATGAGATGCTAAAGAGGAGATATTAAGGATCTGTATATTTGACAACCTAAGAGGACAAAGTCCTGGATTAATGTACACTCTCCTCTTAACTGAGGCCTTTTAAGTTCTATGTTATTTATTGCAAAAGAAAAAAAGCAGACCTCTGATTAGGGTCTAGACTGAAAAGTGCAAAACCCAGCCCATATTTATTCCCTTGTTTCACTAAAATAACAAGACTGAAAAGGTTAAAGCAGTCATTCTTTGCCACTTTCTTCTCATTTAACCCTTTGCTGTTAAAGGATTGGGTTAGTGCAAGTAGGCTCAGAAAGAATTCCAAGCGGCATTTTCAAAAAATTTTTCTTGGTGACATTTATAGATTTTTGAACTGCTTTTAACTAAGGACCAACTACAGCAAAGAGATACAAAACCACATATATAGAAGGATTCTATCACTCTCTGTCAAGGCAGCAGCCAGTTCCAATGTCCCTAACCAAAATTAATGTTGGCAGAAAATTCAGTGAACTAGTACGCAATAAAGTGTACTTAGTTCTGACACAACTGAACTGTCACACAATTCCTTAGCTCACAACCGTTGTTCCTACCAAGACAAGTGTTCAGTTTCAACAACTACCTTGCAAGTGCCACAAAAATTGAAGTCATTATCATCAGTACCAGAGTGTTGGACATCTCTTAGATAATTTTTCTTCCCAATCCTAGATGCAGTATTCAAAGCATTTCCTCAGTGTTGTCTGATGGCTGTAATTATGTTCTGCCTATGCCTAAAACCTCATGTCCAGTCAATTTAAATTGTCTGACAATCTCATGAGGCATAAGTCTGTTTCCCTCACTGAGCTCATGAATATCTACTCCTGCTCCAGCAGGTAGACCTCAGACTTCCAGGATGTCACTTGATAGATTATTTTATTGGCAACTGTATACAAAGAAAAGGATTGTTAACTCAAGATTAAAGGAAATCAGTGGCTATCAACTATTGAATAAAAGTACCAACAGCTATGCCAGCAAAACTTGGTAGGGCAGATCTGACCTAATTGATTACTTCAACTGAATTAAAAGGAGTTTACATACTAAGATGCAGTTGATATAGTTAAAAAATAGCTATTTTACCAACACTGGTAACTGCAGAAATGTGATGGTTGCTGCTAGTTATATAGGCTTAAAGTCTATCTTCCCTATAAAAATGATTCCACACAAGGGATTTTATCAATATGCCAGTTTTCTATTTCAAGGGGGGGAAAAAAAATCATCTCTTATTTACTAGACCAGACTAACTACTCATAGCACCACACAATGCTAGGAGTTCTCTAGAGGTTTGAGTAAGATAACTTAAAAGAAACACCTCGAAAGAGTAGGAAAAACACCCTTTGCTTCAGCTACAAACCCCTTAATATTTTCCAAGATTCAGTCATGCTTTGTCAGTTATTCTGCATCTGCCCAGAAAAATAACAGAACTTCTGCCAAGGGACATATTTGCATCTCAATATATGTCCTTGATAACACTTGGTAAGTCTTCAGCGAGTTTTCCTAAATATGTTAAAATTCTACCTATGTCTCAAATGCATTTGCTTCCATTTATGTGTTTGTTAAGTAGTACAATACATACAATTTTGCCTCTGAATTGTAAACCATTAAGGAAAGGTCTCAGAGGAATGAGAAATTCAGATTCTGGAAGTGGTACTAATTCATATAGGAAGAGGAACTACTCATCTTTTGTGAAAAATTATCTGAATGTACTCAGCCAACACCAGTTTCATATCTGTCAGGGTTAGAGAATTTCTGGGAATATAAAGGCCTGACATTCTTGTCAGCTCCAACAATGTATACCCTTAATTAAGATATGGATACATACATTGATGAGACATCATTCCTGTCAACTGATCTGAGTTAGTCTGCAGAGAGAAGGTATTCTTGAACACACAAGAGTGTGAATATAACCCGTCCACACCAGCAGCTTGTATTGAACTGGTATCTTGTGTTAGCTGTTTTATCCTGTTTCCCCTTTAGCCAAGGACAAATATGAAAACAGTTAGTATTTTGCTGGTTTCTGTGAACTTGCAGTCATTTCATGCCTTGTTTATATCTAGGTCTCAGTTTTAATGGGATACTTTATGTGGTACACTGAGGAAGAATACAGAACTTACATTAAAAAAAGCAAAGAAAAAATCATATGCTCAGACTAATTAAGACAACACATTTAGAGCACTAATAGAAGAAGTGAGAACATAGTTTAATTGCGAACATGTATTACCTCTGGTATTAACTTAAAAACACTTGCAGCAGTACAGATCATAGTAAATCAGTTTGCTGAATCTGTTTCTGGATATATAGGAGAGCTCACAAGCTGCAAGTATTTGAAAGGAGGCCATCTTTGGAACAGCTTGCGGACTAGCTTCCTAGATATCTTTTGCAACCATTTATTTTAGATCACTCCAAAAATAAATCTTTTTTTTTTTTTTTTAAATCTTGTGTTTGTTTCCTGGAGTATTTCTTATTCATTAAATTCTGAGAACTGAAACATGAAAGATAGTAATTCAATAACCTGAACCTATAGGTCTGGATTTTCTTCCTCCAAAGAAAATTAAAATGATACAGTGTATTGTGTATATCCCTCCAGTCTGAATACTATTACCTATGGTGCATGTTCCCACTAAAATAGAAGCAGAAGGCATAAAATGCCTGGAACACAGTCTGTCCTTTTTCCTTCGTAATTATTTTCTTGCACTCTCAGTGATGTGATGCAAGTGACAGTCTCGGTTTCAATCTGGAATTTCACTTTAGAAAGCCCAACCATGGCAAGTTAATTCCATTAACAGAATGTCTGCAGAACAGTTTGCAGAATTATTCTGACTGCTCAAAAATAACATCTTTGATGTGTGCTTTGGCATGGCAACCTGGCAATGGCCACCCCTTGCAAGGGGATTATATTCAAGACCACTAAGAGGAGGACTAAACTGACCAAATACATACAACAGGCATTTGAAGAGTTTTAGAAGGCAAACTGTAGAATGATAAACTTTAGTCATCTTTTTCATCTTGATTTAGTTCTATACCACGCTGTGAATGAGCATAAGTTCCTTATGCATTTAAGGAGGTAAGAATTATGTGTTTCCCTCTGACTTGTTCATTGCTACTTTGTTAATTTGTTTCCTGTATCTAACATGCCTTACAGAAATTTAAGCCCTCATGATGAAAAAATATCATAATTCTTACCAAACAGCAAGAAACTACCATAGTTCATCAACTACACTGATGAATAGAAAGATTAACTATTATGGTAAATAAAAAAAAATACAAACTTAAAGGCGTAGTAATGACAAAGAACAAGATAGCAAGTACACCATAATGCATGTAGCTACCTGTGTCACTGTAGGGATCCAGTCACTTAGTAACCACAAATTTCAGTCTATAGTAATGAGTTTAAAGGACTGCTGTTTAAGATACAATAGCGAATCAAGCATCAACTCCCCCCTGAGCACACAGGTTAAAACACACAGGATAATACAGACCAGCTATACCTGCAGATTAATTGAAATGAAACAAAACAAACAGAAATGCAAAACAAGCTACACAACCAAGCTTATTTGCTGCATGGTTTAAATTAAGAGCTGAGAAGGAGGGGGAAGAAAAAGAAAATCAGAAGCTGATGATTCAGAACAGCATGGAAGCCAAGTAAATTTCCATCTTTTCCTCATAATCTTGAGATAACACTCCCCTCTCCCTGCCCCAGGATAGAGACAAGTTCCTTTCATACAGGACTAAAAGGAGATATGCAACCTCCGGTCACAGGGGTTGGCAAATGTGAGCAGAGTAAAATGTTACAGGTGAGGATTCTGCAGAGGGACAAGACAAAAAGATGGCTGGAAACGTCTAAGTGTTAACAAAATTGATAGAAGAAACAGTTTATAGTTTAATGTATTTATAATTTCAATATAAAATGCCAAATTTAACATATATACTTTTAGTTTCCTAACATTCTAAAAAAGAACAATTTGAAGATGTCATGAGTAATAATAATTTTAAAAAAGCTTTATTAAGATATTATAGGACCAGCAATGCAGCTTTTATATACTTCATGTTGGATTCTTGCATTCAGTCTCTTCAGAGGATTTAAAAAAAAAAGGCCAAACTTTTTTTTTTGTCCAAAAGCTTCCCATAAAATACAGCTTCTGTCTAAGTAAAAAGTAACCTCTCCAAAATTTCAATATAAATCAGCATGAAATCTAATGTAAAAAAGGAAACTACATTTTATTCTTAGGCACATCATATCTGTTGTGATTATCTCCTTTGATTTACTTAGAATTGTATCATTTTCATTTAAATAAGATCATCGGAGACTGTGGCTAATTATCTTTCAATTTTTCTAGATTTTTTACAGTGGTGTCTTATAAACCCCCCCAAAAAAATCAATGTCTGCTAACCTGGAAAAGATTAGAAGCATTCATTTTCCTTCCAGACAAGATAAACTTGAGTCAGTAAAAATTCATAGAAAGTTACAGTAGGTTATAAGGACTCCATGAAGGGGTTATTTGAGCTCATTTTCAATATAGAAAGTGATCATTTTTCACATCACTGGCCAATTAAATGAGTTCAAACAAACCTCTTGTATCCTGGGGCAATGCAAATTTGGAAGAAAAAAAAAAATAGCACTCAGTCTTAGAAACCCAAAGTAGGAGATCAAAGGAAAACACAGAACAATACCACAATGCAAATGAGTTTTTGCCTGGGAAATGAAAAGCTCTGCAAAAGAGGCCACAACAGCAGAATTCTTAGAGCTCAGAGTTTCATAAAGCCAGTTAGCAAGATTTGACTCATCTTCTTTGAGAACAAAAGCTTCAGTCTGAAGAAAATACCCATGCTATTGGAGAGGCAGTTTCAGCTCCCCAAAGTTTGAAGCTTTGGAAATGCTTTTTTTTTGCTAAATATTATGTTGAATTAATTTTGAAGTGATCATACCATATCTGTGCTGCACAACAAAAAAAGTTCCATTAAAATAAGCAACCTAAGAAACAATAGAATTTTTCAGTCTGAGAGTAAAGACCTAGGGGTTCAAAAGTCTATAAGAAATCAGTGCATTATTCTCTTGTTTTAGACTTCCTCTCTGATAACTATCTTAATAGATAATGCTTCTAATTTGGTAGAGTAAGATATCAGGGGAAAGTGGATCAAATATTCCATTGAAACTCTGAGGCAGAAGTTCGACCTATCGAAGGCTCCATTTATTTATGTTTGTTCCCTCCTGTAAAATCACCCAAGGACCTTTATTTGCAAGCTATCCAATTTATCAGGGTAACATGCTATCACTATGCCTTTCACTGGTTATTGTTTGCTCTCACTTCCAGATATTTTATGCAGATAAGCCATTTGTTATGCTGAATTTTGATAGCCTTGGATCCCACAGGAGTCTGCATGAGCCCATAGGGAGGGAGGCTCAGCTTAGACTTTGGTGTGCATTGATGTTGTCAGGACACACAGATGATTCAACTGAGCCACAAGTCTCATTGTTAATCCTAGAGGAGACTCAGAGGTCACCTAGAGTTAGACAAGTACTAAGGAAAAAGAGGAGAGGCTTCTCTACAAAATGCACAGCCCAAGAGAATCTCTTTGGAAAAGGTAAACTAATAAAATTACAATATATACAAGACAGAACAAGGGTGGACAGGGGTGCAGGTGTGAGAGAAGAAAAGGGAATAAACACGAAGCTGTCTCTACACAATGAAGTAGGAAGAGCTCTCCAGCTACACAATTTTGAGCAAGTTTTCATTACACCTCCACGTAATTTGAAGGTAAGAAACATACACATTTTATTTGCACATACTTCATAGTACACATCAATTACACTTTCAAGTCCACTCTTTTCACAATATTAGCAAGCACACACAGGTGTGCCCATAGGGCCAGCTCCAGCTAATCCCTGAACTATTCTTGGCACATCAACAAGCAGCAGTGACTGCAACAGCAACGACATGATAGCCTTATCTTTCTAGCAAGAGCACTGAAAGCTCCAGAAACTCATCATCACTAATGTAAACCCAAGAAAGGAAATATGCTTTCACTAAGCAGCAGTCTCACTGGGGCTTCCACTTAGGGTAACAGTAGCTTAGAAAACTTCCTCTAATAAAACAGACACTGAAGATTCATGCAGAACAAATGTATCAAAGCAAACAGAGAAGTAAGCATCCATTTTAGCTACACTAGTTTGTGACCTTCTATAGTTTTTCTTTTCTTTTGCCTGCTAGTATCTCATTTACAAAAATAAAACAGTTTTGGAGATGGTTAATTAAGAATATCATAAACCTTAAGCTGATTTTAAATTGCAAACTTGTATAGCTACCAGTTTCATACCCAACAACAACAAAAAAAGACAACCTCAAGTGCAACATTAGAAAAAAAAATAAAAATTCAGCAATGAGATTACTGCAAACCCCTTCTCTCATTTAAACATTCCTGCAGTTCTTGCCATCAGGAAGTGCAAGTGGTGCAGTTGTGGTCAGCCCTGCAGCAAGAAGTTTAAGACTTCAAAGCTAACTTTTCAAAGGCCTCTCAGCTTGTTGTTGACAACAGTGTTTTTATTTCAATTCCGGAGGTCCTTAATGACTAAACATACTGAGATATGGGTGTCCCTGAAAGCAGACTAACATCAGATAAGAGACATTTCTTTTCTACAGTAACTATCAATAGGCAAAACACAGTATTATCTGGGGTGATGGGGAGGTCAGAGCTGTAATGCAGATCTAGGAAAGGCAATAGTAGAGCATACTAGAAAACTGCCATTTAAATAAAAATCATAAGGCTAAAATATAACATACTTCTTATAAAACTTCACTTTTAAATTTCCCTTCTTTTTATGCTCTCCCTCTCATGACCTCTCACCCAAAGCTTCAGTTTGCACCCCACTCACTGTTGAGGGGCTGTGTTTCCTCTCAGAGGTTGCAGCTCCTATGCCACTGCAGCGCTCTTCACCATGCCAATGCACCAACTCAGCAGTGCAGGCTCTGACTCCTACCCTCCCCTTTCCCCCAAGGGAAATCACTCCTAACCACCATCTTCATTGTCTGAAGATCAAGATCCATGGTAATTACCTGTGTTGCCATTTCCATCCCCACTTGCACTGTTAGGGATGAAGTTTTCAGACATGACAAGTACCTGCACAATCTTACAGCATGTCACAATGCCTGGCAGGCTAAATTAGCAGCAGTGACAGGAAAAATATGTTAACAGTGATATGCAGCACTAAAATAGGGCAACTTCAAATCAGCTCTAAGCTTTAAAATTAGAAAGCCTGATGAGTAAAACCAGTATATTAAGACCCATTATTAGAAATAGCATGTATCTAGCAGCTTTTAGAAAATAAAGTTGTGACTGTGAACATGCTACTTGTACAATACATAGCCTACATTTACTCTGTTAATGGTCATGCTCAGGAGTGGTCCCAAATTTTGGCATCACACCTGCAGAGTTGCTGGAAAATGAGGTACAAGTTTCATCACATGGACTCAAAATTAATCTGTTACAGTCTCACATCAGTCCCATGATAGCCTTCTCAGCAAGGACAAGAACAATGAAACCTTCCACTCTTGCACCTTCCTTATGTTATACCACTTTTGAGGTTTCTGTAGAATGAATAACCCAGGCTTTGACCTACAACACTGATGGAAATAATCTTTCAACAGTCTAGATTTGATTTCTTTTAAATTTACCTTTTGTTTTCTTTTTTCCTTTGATAGCTTATTCAATAGATAATGAAAACAGGAAATATTAAGGATCTCAGCATTTCTAATTGCACTGGAATGCAATTCTGTCTATGATCTGATCCACTCATTGCTGCTACAGCCCAGATGCCTTTCAGCTTAGCAGCTTTCCCTCCATGTCAGATCACTCCTGCTGACCACAAATCTTTTTCCATCATGCAATGTAAATGACAGGTTGGATTTTTTTTTCTCTACCACATTCTTTTCTCCTGACACATCAGATCAGCTTTCAGTCACTACTTGAAGTATAATACTCCTTTTTTTCCTGATCTCAAGTGTAATTTTACACTACAATCGTAAACCCTTTGTGGGTTGTCTTAGTCTTTAGTCCCTTCCTAGTCTGACTGCTGCATCAGCTAACAAGCTATTGTCACATACCTGTAATCTTCATCCATCAAGTCCTACCATCCTCACAGCCCTTTCAAGTACCATCTTATAGATTCTAGACTAAGCAACACCTCCTCACGTTCATGAACAATGCTGATGCCCTGTATTATTTGCCTGCTTGTTGTATTGAAATTTCAAACGTTTCTCAAGGAAGACACAAGTCTTACTTACAACCTGAAGGAACTTAGAGGCAACTGAACCTGTTCCCAAAGGCATGATTTTTAACAACACTATATTTGTATTTCCAGTTCCACTAGGCAAAGTGGAAAAAAATTTTGAGCCTTCAAAATCATTATGTTTACTTTTTAGCAAGGACCAAACCTTACAAAGGCAAACAATAAGAAGTGGGAAGTGAAGTTAGTTTAGTAATATTTTGTGACAGATAAAAGTACCACATTTGACAACTTTTAAGATGCCTTGCTACTGCATTTAATGCCTTTTTTGAAAAAAGAACGTTAAGGAAGGAGAAACCAACACCAACATTTTGAGATATCAAGCCCTCTGCAGATGTAAGTTTCAAGAAATCTGGAAAAGCAAACATGTAGGTTTAACTTATCAAGTAGTTACAGACAAAGTGAAATGCTTAAGCATCCCAGGAGTAGCTCTTGTGGGCATTTGAATACTTCAGAATTGCCTTTCTGAAAGTCCCAGCCTCAGTGAACAGGAAAGTATTCCAAGATAATGGCCTCACTTCTGGTGTCTAGGTGTAGATTTGCCCTAATTCTAGTTTTGGAAGACACCATCCTTCTACAGAATTGCTACATTTTATTCTTGATGCTACAGTGGTTGTGTTTTTTACTGGTAATATCATTGTTGGAACCTAGATTTCAACATTAAAAAAATAAAAAGAACTCAAACACTTGCTAACCCCTTCATGAACAGCAGCATCTTCATTGCTTAAAGCAGCACTTACAGTTATCGCTCCATTACACACCTTTTACACACACACAGACCCATCCTCTGCCTTTGCTGTTACACATTAGCTATTTTCAAAGCATAAGCTGCTATTCCACCCTAACTTCCTGAGTCGTATGGTAGAAGGAAAAGAAACGAGAGCAAACAGAGCAGAACTCAAAATCCATCTGAAAATTCAGTCTTCTCAAATTTGCTCAACTACATGACTTCAGCTATAGAAATCACAGGTGTCATTGCAAACTAAGTTTCTTGCAGTATCTCAAACACATTAAGACTGTTGTGAGCTTGCATGGGAAGAATAACAATTCTAACAGCTACTTTAAATCACCAGCTTGCACCTGGAGCTACATGGTTGCAAAGTGGCCTCCAACTCTAAGACCCAGAAGGACAGGGTGTAACTAATTATTTACATTGTGAAATGCAGTCAGAAGGAAAAGTTGCAGTAGCTCAAGGGTAGAAAGAAAAAAAAAAAAGCAAGGCTAGGGGGAAGGTATGCAGCTGCAGCAAAATGCCGTATTCAACTGGAATGTGATGACTAGAACTTACTTGGGAAAATGACTAATTCTATAGGGTTGAAAAATTAAAGTCTATGGATTTTTGTCTATGATAGTCAGAATTATTATTTCAGACTTGCACAAAAGTAAAAAGACCCTTTTTCAGTTCATACTCAATTTCTATTTTAAAGGTCTCCCAAAAATAGCCATGCATGTACATATATTTGTGTGCATATATATAAAATACATGTGAAGATAGAGACACATATACATTTAGTTAAATATATTAAGTGAAAGGTGTGTTTCTGAAATTCAATGAAAGCTATAGTCAGTTTACAGCTAAGGAACCACAAAACATCCAGGGTTCTGCATATATAAACATACTAAACTTTTACTACCTTAAGATACAGCCCAAATTCCTGTACTAAGGAACCAAAAATTAAATAAGTCACAGAATTCATATTTCATTTACTTCAACTAAAGGCAGGCTTTAAAATAACATAGTCCAAGCAGCTGGATATTCCTTTCTCCAGATTAATACTAGCATGTTGTGGGAAATAATGAAGCAAAACAATGTCTCAGAGCTGCAAATTCCTTTGATGAGAGTCACCTGGCTAATACTTTATTAATTTCCTAACTTCAGTCAAAACTAGTTCCAATATCATGTGTGGTAAAATTATTTCCTGATGGGAGCAAGCAAACGTAGTCCAAATAAAGAAAGAACTAAAGAGCACTGGGGAAACCCAAGCTCATGGAACTGTAAGGTTGTAAGAGGGCAGAAAGATTCAAACAATAAAGGCTGGTGTTTACATCTCTGTAACGTCTTATTTAAATTCTGAAAGCTTACTGATGTTATTAAAGAACTGCAGTATTTCACCTGGCTCTGAGGGAAACACTATGTGCTAAAACATAAGGGGGGTTTTCCTAAGACTTTTGGGGGTTTTTTCGGCTATTTAATTCTAGGAGAATATATACAGTGAACCACAGACCAGCTGTTACCCATCAGTTGTTGAATGGCCATTCTCATAACCATACAACCACAGACTAAAATAACTTCCCTACACCACCTGGAAAATATAATAGGTGAGATTTCAAACAAGGTCTTTTTTTGTGACTCTGCTCTAAAATGTGCTTTTCCTTGTGCTTTCTTTTGATTTAGGCATCATTAACAGTTGAACACCGTGGCATTACTTAGCTATAGATTTGCTCTTGCAATTATTATTGCTCAGGTAGAATTCCAACTATCTCCATTAGTACTATAAAGTCAGAAGCTGTTTTTACAAATTAGGAGTTACTTCTGAGCTTACTTTTATTTACACTAGAGAAATTGGTGGAAGCAGAGAAATAAATAGGACATAATTATCCCACTAGAAAAGTAACATTTTAATATAAAATGCTCCACAGCAATAAAATAAAACACATCATATCAAACTCTCCCAGAGATGCACACCCTTCCCTGGATTAAAACCAAGAAACACATGATTTACACAAATGAAGATGTTCTAAAACCATACAACTAAAAAGAAAGAGCACTGTATAATTGCTTTGTACATCTAACATCCCCAAAATAAACCTTTACACAAGAACATGATTGAGTATTAGCACTTACTCAGAAATAACAATGTGAATCAATAAAAGATTTTTTTCCAACCTATCTCGCACTCCCTTAACTTAAGTAAGAAAATTACTAAAATTAGGGGATAATAGTCAATGTTGAGAAGAATTCACTTACAGAGCAGTTGCAGATAATCAGCAGACAAACCTCCCTCTCCTTTGGAGGAATATTTTAACTTCTTTTATATCATGGTATCTACATTTGCTGCAGAAAGTTGAGTTCTCACTTGCCTTAAGAGAAATGAAAAAAAGCAAGTTCACCCTTTTCTACCTTTTTCTCACAGCTATCTCCAATTACTTCTGTAAGCATAATGCCAGCAGAGGCCATTAGGTCACCTGTGTATCACAGGCCCATAAATTTAACCTGGATATTCCATAATTAGTTTGACTTTACTCACCTGAAGCCTAATCAGATTTAGCCAAATTCAGCTGTATAACATCACTGAGGAACAGCAACCACCAAGTTCTCCTGCCCAAGACAGCTGCATGACTGGATGCTGGTTAGGTGAGATTTACAGAGTCCAGCTGGTAAATCACCTTCCATAGTGAAGGGAAAAGCAAATATCAATTAAGGCCCCTATCAATCTCATCTAGAAGCAAAGTCTTTCCCAAGCCCAGATCTTATGACTAGGTCATCCAAACAGATTTTGTGCAGGCAAAATAGCCTTAGAGTAACTTTCCTCTTCAGTTGCTCTCCTATCTCTTCTTGAGGTTTGTAGATAAGTGTCCTGGTTATTATAGCCAGCACCAGTTTGTCCCTGGGTGGGTGTGTATTCTAAACCCTCTATGTCATTTTTCTCATGAACTGCTCACAATGGCCTCTTTGCAGCAGCTGCCCACAGCACACCCAACCCCTCAGGCTATAAGATGGGTGTTTAGGAACTTCAGTGGGATAAGGAATTTTGCCTGCCTTCACACCTATGACTCAGATGTGATAACTCCCCTTGGGAGGGTCATGACCCACTTGAGGAATCATGTCTGCTAATGGGCCATTAGGGATGCCAAAAATATGCCATGATTCACCTCACAGTGTAAATCATCCATTGTGAAACTCCTCACCCTGGGGGAGGTGCTGGGCGTTCCCATCTGAGCCCAGGCATAGATAAGCTTGGGGCTTTAGATAAAAGATCTCTTGTCAGATTCAGATGAGGACTAGACCCTTAACCAGAGTGAGACTGCTATTGGCTTACAACCATCATTTACACCAGCAGGTTTTTTTCCTTTCTTCTTATTTTGAACTCAGAGGAGCCACTTGGTGCTCAGTACAGGGGTTGGTGAACTCTATTCTGCTTGTGCCCCACTGTACTTGCCTGCACATTGGTTTTTGTGAGTCAAATGGATTTTCCTTCTGTATTGGCATATTTTTAGGTTTTTGGGGCTTTTTATTAAATTGTTATTTTGACTTGCAATCCTTTTCTGAGTTCTATTAATTTCTTCTGCCAGTTTAAGCCAGCACAATAAGGCACAATAAATACAAAACCTTAGCGTAAACCACTCCCCCCCCAAAATAACACAACTACCCAGTTAAATTGGAGGGTGAAGAATAAGAAATTCCTTTCTGAGTACGCAGGAAAACTCCTTCAGCTCTAAAGTGTAAGTCAGACCTGCAGTTATTGTCCTCATATGTTTTGAATGTACCAAATATCATATGCATTTCTTATTTTCTCCCATACCCACAGACAAAACATGAAATACTGGTCACTAAAAACCCCAAATTTTCAGGCCAGAAATTATTACTGTATGAGTCTTGTAGCATGACACATAGTTCATAGAAACTCACACTTTGTTTTCTTCAGCCAGATTAAAGCCTTATTTTTTGAAAATTTGGGATTAAAAGATACAAAATTTTCAAGTTACTCATATTTCCATTTTCCAAGTCAGTCATTCTTGTATTTAAATTGTACTCATAGAGAGGAAGTTGTACCTTAGGTTGACATTTTCTAATTTCAATTTCCAACACTTAAAAGAAAAGCTTTAACTTACATACTTACAGAACAAACACGTGAACATGAATGAGTTATCTTAAAACTAGGTCAGGTGTTCACTTCTGTATCAATAACTGCTCTTATCCCATAGAAAATGTGAGGCAGCTTACCTCCAGGGAGAAAGACATCAAGTCCATCCCTGGCAACACTCTTCCCTTTGCACACTTTTATTGTCTTCCCATTCACATATCAGAGGAAGATCTCAAGAAGTATCTTGTCCTATTTTTCATGTGCCAGTTCACAGATAGATCTGCACTTTTTCCACCTCTCTTAGTTTTACTAGGACTGAGATTTCTCAAGGTGCCAGTATTCAAAGGGCTGCCTATGCCTCTAATAGAAGCAAAGCACTAACCACATTTTTGCTTTCTTTGCCCTTCATTACTGACAGAACAAATTGTGACACTCCATTCCCAGATTATCTGAATTTCACTAAATTATGGCACCAAATTTCCTTATGTGTTCAAGCAACTCAGCACACTCTGGTTGCGCATGTAAATTTCTAACATGAGTACAGAGGCAATTAAAAATATCTTCCTTACATGCACCTTTGGGTCAAATTAAATATATAATGTATGCAAGAAGCTTTTCAAGGAGTTGCTGTGTCAGGGGTGAGATGTACTGAGAATTTGAAACTGGTGTGAGATCTGAGAAAAAAAAAAAAAAGTCATAAAGTATAGTAAGCATTGGAAGGTCCAAGAAAAATTGCCATTTTCTCGCAGGACATCAGACACAGTCAATGTTTGGGACAACAGAGACAGTGCTTGTTAATAACCGCCGAACTTCTGTAGTCTACAACTCAGTTTTCACAGCTGTGTTAGAAGTGCATTAAAAAAGCAGTGATAAGCTGTTCTAAAGGATATTTTTATGAACAAATATTTCAGTCTTTTCCCCACTGCTGAAATGAAACATCTCCTGAAGTCCACAGAAAACACTTGTACAGGTTTCTTCCCAATTTCTATTGCAAACTTCATCAGTAACTCAATACATTACTTCTAGTTGCCAGTTTTTCTCAAAAACTTTTTTTCAGTACTTTTTTTCCTAGATGAATACATCATGAACATCCTAATTTCATTGTTTTTAATGAGATATTCTCACAGGTTTGAACTGGACCACACTATGCAGGTGATGATCACTTTAAAAAAATCCGGCACATTGACTTTGTGTATTACCTTCTACACATACGGTATCTACGTCTAATAGCCCAAAGCTCCTCTGTATAGTCTCTTGGAGATGGAAATTGCTCTCATGAAGACTCCTTTCCTCTTTGCATTATTCCATGAATAGCCATACATACAGAATCTTGAAATCAACTGCAAGAACAGAAAGACATTATTTGGATTTTTTTATTTTTTTTTACAACACCCCTTTGTTTTGTTGTAAACTTGTACCAAACTAAGAGATTGACAAAAACGAGGCGTCAGCTTGTTTGGAGCTTTCTCTCCTAGAATTAGCAAGTCAGTAAAAAAAAAAAAAAGTCTCCCTAGTTTTGCATGGTGCTTTTGGATCCACTGAAACCAATTATAAACAAAGATGTTCTGTAGTGCCAGGTCTCTTTCTGGTAGCATTTTTGAAAGCAAAACTCTTTAGAACTCACTGTCCTCAAAATCCTTTCCTGGAGCAAGTAACAGTCTTACTTTTCTGGGTCTTGCAAAGATATATGTGTGCATTTTAGTTCAGACATGCAAGTAAATTTGAGAAACCTGTGCATTTTTATAGGTTGCCCTGATTTATCTCAGGTGGGACTTATCCCACCATAATATTCCATATGGAATATCTCTTCCATGATCCCTCAACAACAGAGCAGTATGAAGTGAATTTCACTGCTTTTTTTTTCCCAGACACATAGAGAAAACATTTGGGATACAGCTATAAAGCCAACACAAAATGTATTGCTGAGTGAAAAATAATAGGACACAAAAATATAGGACACAGATGAATTTAAACAAGATTTGGAAATAGATGAAAGCAGAAAAAAATATACCTTTCCACCACTTAGACTCGTTTAAGAATCCTTTATTTTCTAAAGTACTGAGTTAGACAAACCCTGCAATTAAAAACCCAACATGTTCTGGTTTGAATTTTCTGCAGTCTCAGTGCAATGAAAGCAGTAACAAAATTGTTTAACTTGTCCAGCCAGTGTGAAAACATACTGATTTTCAGTATCAGTTGATCATAAAATTACATATCTTCAGTGTCAAGTTCTGCATACTGGGACAGTGGTTAACCCCACTGAAGTCAGCTGCAAAATTCTTAGGAAAATTCCTAAGGAAGGAGCTGGTGAATCAGCACTATACAAGAGTAAATGGATAAACCCCAACATATTCAGGCTGTACTCTGCAGAAGGACTGATGAATTATTCTCTGCTTGTCACATCACACTGCCCTTTTATAGGCATGAACGCTCCTGGGACCTGTTCCAGAGAGGAAAGCCCCGGCAGCTGCTGACTGCTGGTCAAAGGGACTACTGGTGCCACTTGTGAAGCCACTGTGAGCGATGATTCAACCGAACCTTCTTTTTGCATCACTCATCTGAATTGACAATGACCTATCCACTTCTGCAGAGTAAGCAAACCCCTCTATCACACTGTTCCTACTTTATTTAACTCTACTTTAAGATTTACTCAGGTAAATCCGTGAACACATAAGGATGGAAAGAATCGAAGAATGTGAAAATGCCACAAAGAAGCTACTCAATTAATTTCACCAGCCTCCTCTGGCCCAGATGGTTACCGGTGAAAGCACTATAGGGAGAGGGCTGTGACAGGGCTGTTCCTTATTGTTCCCTGCCTTACAGACACCGAGCACCCCAGGGCAAAAAGGAACAGGGACCACTGAATACAAAGACTCACTTTCCTCTTCAAAACGCCTTCCACATAGAACTATCTCATGTCTTTCAGTTTCAAGTGTAAAACCTGTAATGCTGGTTCAGCATAACACACAGCACTTGGACTTCACCTGCAGTTCCCTCCACTGATCTTTTCCCCCATAAAAAAACCCACTTCTCTAACCAACGCAATTCCCTCCTTCTTGCAAAACTCTCCTCCTTGAGTCCGTATCATTAAATATTAATTTAAACCCCGCGCTCGCCACGTTTAAACCACCACACCTCCTCCCGGACCGAGGAGCGGCGGAGCGCGGCATGGGTCCGGGGAATGCGATGCGACGTGCGGGATGCGCTGCGCCGCAGCCGCGGGGATGTGGTGGGTGTGGAAATGCGTGGGGAACACCGCTCTCCCCAGGCGCTCCTCCCTGCCTCCCGCGGGCGGCCACACCCCATCCCCGCTAACAAAGGAGGCCCGCGGCCGTGGCGAAGGGCGGTAGGCACCGCTCCCTGCGGGGACCCGCCCCTCCGCTGCCTCCTTGGGGGCGCTGCTGCCGGTCCCGCAGCGCCTCCTCCCTGCGCGGCCTCCCGCCCTTCCCCGGGTGGAGTTGGTGTGGGCTCGGCGGTGCCGGGCGGGCGGGGAGCGTGGCCGGCCGTGCCCGGATGTGCTGCCCTGACTCATAGCCCGCCGCACGCAGGCTCCGCGCCCCGCTCCGCGCACACGCCTCCCGCGCCTCCCTCCGCGCCGGCGGAGAGGCGGCGGCTGCAGGAGCGGCAGCAGCAGCAGGAGGAACAGGAGGAGGCCGCCGCGCCGGCACCATGGGTAAGTGGCCCCAGCGCTGCGCTGTGCAGCCCCTGCCGCCGCCCCGCTGCCCCCGGGAGGCCGCCGCCCGCTGGTCTCTGGCGGGCGGGGAGAGGTGACTGGTGCAACTTTCCCGTCGGCCGCTTCCCTTCCCACCGCCCCGGAGGAGGCTTCGCGCTCCGCCGAGCCCTTAGGGC
The DNA here is from genome assembly GCA_013399695.1 of Formicarius rufipectus. Lineage (NCBI taxonomy): Eukaryota > Metazoa > Chordata > Aves > Passeriformes > Formicariidae > Formicarius > Formicarius rufipectus. Next base: position 274,058 of record VXAU01001949.1, on the reverse strand, counting down.
GCTGCCGCGGCCCCTGCCCGGCCCCTGCGGCGCCAAGTTTGGTGGGTGCCGCCCGACCGCCGTGCCCAGCTTGGTATGGCACAGCCCAGCCCAGCCCGGCACGGCGCAACATAGCCCGCCGTACCCACCCCGGCACGGCACAGCCCAGCCCGGCGTGCCACGGGCGTCTCAGGGGAAAGGCAAATGGCCCCGGTGCCGGAGGGGGACTCGGAGCAAGGAGTTATGTAAGGCACCCCCAGGACCCTTTCCCAGTTACTGTTTGCATAATGGAGACAAGTTGGGGTGGCACGTTTGGGCTGTTTTATAATCCCTCTGCTGCTTGTTTGTGGGAGACGAGGATCCTCGTATTTCTCTGGCTGTGAAGCATTAATCGTGCTTAGAAACGCAGCCATGTTATAGCTTCCTTTTTTTTTTTCTTTTTTAAATCTTAAGAATGTAAATTAGGTAGTTTCACACTGACACTTGTATGAAGTGTCCAACAAATGCCACATGAGTCTAGAAGTGTGATATTTGGGTTTTCTTTGCAGAGCTGCTGGTCAATTTCTCTTGTTTCTCCACCTCATTCTCTTGCACAAAGCTACAGCTCTCTCAGGACGAAACAGCCACAATAAAACATATTTTTCAGTAATCTGGCAGTAGTGTATATCCTGGGGAGGTATAGTGGGTGCCCACGCTGAGCTGCCAAAGACCCAGCCAGTCTGCCAGATGTGATGGTGGGATCGAGGCTGCAGGTCCAAGAGGGCAGGGAACAGAGGTTCGCCACGAGCATAAGGATAAGGAGGTGGCAGTTCCTGAATTCGACTCAGGGCTTTGACATCAGCACTTCCTGAGGCCTTAGGTGTCTCAGTAGTTTCTCTGCAGATCAAATGCATCTTTCACTTTTAACTAGAAGTTTCTATGGAAAGAAGCAGTTGCAGTGCCTCAGTTTTCCTGTTTGTGAAATGAGGTTAAATACTTATTTAACTCCTTTAAAGCAATGGAGAACTATGGCAAATTATTCGAATTGGAAGCTGCCAGGATCAGGCGTGAGGACTGTCAGATTTCATCAGAATTAGGTAAAACTGTAACAGTGTAGAGAAGATCTTTTTCATCTGCATTGAAAATACAAGACACAAAGATTTAGTTGGCATATGTTACTGTCTCCATACACAAAGTAGGACTATTAATCTCTTCATTCTGGTCAAACTCTAGTTGTAGCTGTTTTGGCTTCCAAAAATAATAACTTCAGGGTGTCAGCTAAAATCTGTTCAGAAGAACTGGTGCAGGATGAGTGCAGCACTCCTTTTTATATGATTTGCAAGCAAGTTTGTAAACAGCTTGTGAATCTGCTACAGCTTGCAGCAAAAGTAAGAGTAGTTATAATTATTTCCAGGAAGACTGAAATAAATTTCCTGTAGAATCTGTCAGCACCCATCCATAACTGTCCAGAGATACTGCTTGTGAAAATACTGAGGAACCCTTCCCCCTGCTTCTTCACATATCGGGGCCTGATTCCACTGTCCTTAAAATCAAAGCAAACTCTAAGTAGTCTCTGCAGCTGCTCTTGAGTGGCAGAGACTGGATTCAGTTTCACCTTGGCTAGCAACTCTAATGACTTTTCATGTTTAAGATCTGTGTTTAAGCTTATAGAATCAATGCACTAGATTCCCCCATTCAGCTTATAGCTTTATTTTTGGTAATACAGTGGATAAAGCTGAAAATCCTTGGAATTAAATCAAGGATGAATTTGTTTTTCCAATAGCTTTTATATCTCTCCTCAAATCATGCTCAACGGAGTGTTTGTGGCAGAGAGTACGCTTATGTCTTATGGTAAAATGTGGTCCGTTCTGTATTTATGAAGGTTGGTGTAGTATTAACTGGTTTCTGTACTGAAGATATAACATGGAAGCCCAAGCAGGTATGTTTTAACTCCAGTCAAAAGATTTCTGTATTTAAGAATACTTGTGGATCTGCATTATCTTTACAGTAGAGAAATATCTCTTCTGCTACACTGTTTCTACGTGTGTGTTCCTGTGAAGACATTAACATGGCAGTTGTTTCCTCCTAGAGGATAACCGTTTTCTTTCACTAATACAGGTTCTTTCCAAAATTGTAACTTTTGTTTCTTGCATTCATAGTTTTTAAAGCTGTGTCTGAATATTCACCTTCTGGCTTTGAAAGGCAAACTGCCTTGAGTATTCCTCTCAGCAGAGAACTTTGAATACTTCAAATGACATGTGCACTACCACTACTGTAGTTCTGTTTTTATAAAAACAATTTCGGAATTTTACTTTTCATTTATTAATGTAATGTTTTGGTTTCACAATGAATGGTCCCTTTCCTTGTCAATTTTTGCTCTTAACCTCAAAAAACACAACTGGTATACTCATGTAAACACACTGTATCCGAGAAAATCTTTCTATTTTAGAGAAGTGGCCTGTGGAGATTATTGTAAGCAGACTGCAATTATTCCACAGACATATATTAATAAAATAAAAATTAGGAACTCAGTTACAGTTTGACCACTCAACAGTAATCCATTGAGCCCAAAAGATAGAGTAACGCCATGAGAGTTTATATGCAGAATACAAATATGGAACACAACTTTTTTCATCGCACTTGTCACTTTGTTTGAAGTGTCAGTTACAGTCTCTAATAGTGAAAGCTCATAAAAATATTCTTCCATTTTGAGAGTACTGGTTTTATTAGCAGGAAATGGACGGCAGTCTCTGCTCTAACTTAGGTGTCTAGGTGAGCAACCAACTGTGAAAACAGTCTACTAGACTCCCTTTTACAATACTTAGCATTAAGAACGCAATGATAAGATAGATCAGGTTCCCAGTCTACACTGTTGTCAGAACCAAGATTTATACTGCCCCTCTCTTCCAAATATGCTCAATTTTCTCTCCCAGTTTCCCTTAAGAATTACCACATGCAACCAGCATGGTGATTGTTGAACGTCTTATTCAAACTGAACCACAGAGCGGGGTGTAACAAACCACAACCTGTCTTCAGGATGTTGGTTCATAAAAGTAGAGGAGGCAGGAGAGTGTAAAGCTTCAAGCATGGCTGTGTGCAATAATGTTTTTGGGAAGATAGGAGTAAACCAACGTGCTTTTGATTAATCAGTAGCCTCAGATGAGAGAAATGAAAGCTAATGAGAGCTCTTTTGCTAGTTTTCTTACAGGAAATGGAAGTTCAACTAATATACTGCTCAGAGATATATCAATTGCAAAGAAAAATAATATGTAATTCCTTTAAAGTTTTTGTTAAAACAATGAAGCTTGTAACATCACCTGTGTATTAGTTCTAATCAGCCAGAATATACTGATTTAAGCCAGTGTAACTGTTGTAGTAGCATTTCTGATAAAACAAGGCTGATTTTGGCAAAAGTCTTCTTTTTCAAACATAAAAATGGAGGAAGCTACTTTTAGAGTGCATCTGTTATGCTTAAATAATGATCCTTGAAGTGCACTTCTGAAGCAGCAGAGAGGGTAGATTATTTCTGACTGACCTTCGACAATGAATAACTGTTCCTGTGTTCAGGCCAATGTTTGTGATCTGTTATTAGGTGAGACTGAAACCAACCAATTTTGTCTTTAGCTTTAGGTTAAAGGATTCATTCAGAAGTATGTTTCCTGAGAACAGAATATTCAGAGGTAGTTTCAGAAGTCTGTGAGGAACATCTGTAGCATCAAACTAAAAGTGGAAAGAGAAAGGGCAAAAGAACAACTGAAATCTGAAGAAAACAAAGTGGTAATAGTGGAAATGAGAAAGCTAACAAGGCAAGAATAGAAGGGAACAAAAATCCCTTAAGGGAAACATGTGAAGGGAGAGAAATACTAGACGTAGAGGAAAGATGAATAGAACAACAGAGGACAGAAATAGGAGAAAAGGAGGAGTTCTACTCTGTGGCCCTCTCCTCAATATTAGGAAAAAAGCTGGGATAATATAAATAAAACAAGATAATTTTTTGTTGGTTTTGCATGGGTTTGTTTTTGTGTGGGATTGTTTTGTTTCAGTTTTTTTGTTTTTTGTTTGGTTTTGGGGTTTTTTTTGTTATTGTAAGTTTCTTGCTACTGACAGTCCTTGAGAAGACTGTATTTTTCCATCTCCCTCAAGTAAAGCTGAATTGTTTCTGTAGTTCTCAGAATTTCGTTATTTATAAATATGTAAAACAGAAAGATTAGCATAAACTAGCATTTGTTCAATAAAGGGAGAAAAGAAAGTCATTACCATTTGACAGGAGAGAAGGCTGTGGAGAGTGATCTGTAGCATCTGTCAAAGAGGTTGGTCATTATCCCCTCTTAACTCTATCACAGGATGAAGTTCTTGCTTTAAGATAACAAAGGGACATTATACAGTGACCCAGTTACTTACATAAGAAAAAACCCACTTTCCCCTGTTGACTAGTCCACCTGGATCTGCTCACATGCTGCGTTGCAGAAAATGAGCATTCCTGCTGTCTTGATACTGTTGAAGGCATTACGTTTCAGGTTCTAACTTGTTTCCCGATTAAAATAGATTAGGAACTCCATCTAAGCTTCTGGAAATTAGATGTCTTAAAATGTTAATATGTGCTCTCCCACTAATGGAGAGATTTTTTTTTTTAATGGCATTTTGAATTTTAATTAGACAAGGAGCTTTTCCTAGTAAGGGATATTGTAAGTAGCAGCTTTCACTGAAGGGACCATCTCCTAGGGCCTCTTTTGGTTAAACATGGTGTAGAAAATTGTTTCTATTTACAAATTTTCTTTAAATGTCAACCAAATGAAATTTGTTTTGGTAAAGTGATAGTAAAAGCCCTATATTTCTAATTATTGAAGTTCCTCTTAGCACAGAAAAGTAGCTGATGTATATTCAAATTTACATGCGCTCTAGATATGCCTAGTAGAATTTGTAAACCCTCTGAAACAAATGGCTGTGGTTCAAGGAGCCTCGAAGCTGTGCACATAGCCTGGTGACGTTGGTTCAGCCTGAGTACTGCGCAGCTTTAGGTTAGGGAGCTTTGAAGTTGTGCAGAAACCCCAGTGATCTCATACCGTTCTTAAGCTATAGTTCAAGTAGATTATAAAGGTGGCAGATATCCAGAAGAATTTGTCAAATCTATAAACCAGATAACTACTGTTCATTTGACTCCAGATAAAGGACAGAATTTAGTGTGTGATGCTTTGGGGCTTGCAAATAAATACAGTATGCCATGACTGTACAAGTATAAGTGTCTATGGGCAAGGCATGTACCTTAGAAGTATCTCTGACTTGAAGCACTTTCAGATTTATCTTCACAAATTATAATAAGAAATGTCAAGGAAAAAATTTGTGTCTGAAGTAGTTGAAATTAACAATATGCATTAATTGAGACAATGTAGATGGTCATCTAAAGTTGTGTTAAACTTTGCAGTTTAAAATTGAAATGCTTTTGTGACTTCTGTTTCTAGGTCAGACAGAAACCTCTTACAAAAATCACATTTGCACATTTAAAAAAATGAGTGAAAAAAAATCACACTCTTGTAAAGGAAATAGCTTCAGTGATCCATTTCAATATTAGGTCCCATTTCCCTCACATTTTAGAGCTCTTACAAGCTTAATGCTTCCTAGTTGTGTATTTTAGCAACATCTGAGGCATAAGTCAATTCTGAGCTTTTACTAAAACACTGAGCTATTGTGCTAGTGATAGGGAGTTTCATGGAAGTTTATCAGTTTGAATTCATCAGTGGGTTCCATTCACTGATAGTTACCAGCCTGCTGGACACAATGATTTTGAAGACATATGCAAAACTTATGTATAATTTAATTTTTTTTTTGACCCTTCCTCTCAGTTGGCTCAGGTTTGACAAGTCACTTTAGTATCTGATTAAATACAGTTAAGTGGGTCCTTCAACTCCCATGGTGAATCACAGCAGCCTTTCTTTCAGGCTTACTACCTTTGCTCTGCGAATGTATTTGGGACTAGTACTGGACTGAGAGATGGGGACTGAGTGAGAAGATTGGGAATCATGGAGGAGAGCAGCTAAGCAGTATAGGGTGGATTACATGAAGAGTGAGAACAAAACCTTTGAGGAGTATGTCATGACTGCTGGTGGGGAACGGGCTTGTGTTTGGGAGACCTGTGGAGGTGACACCTTGGCATCTTCTGAGTTCTCATAAGCGTGTCAGCTGCTTATGTGTGTATGGCCTTCCTGATGTGCTAACGTGGAGTATCAGGGAACAAAACCTGCAGTTGAAAAGCCTATCTTTATTGCATTCTTTAACTTTCAGTAATTGTCTTGTCCTCTAGAATACACCAGTGCAAAAAAACCCAGCAGGTATAACAATACTCATCTTTCTCTCACTCTGTCTTCTGTCTAGTAGAGGTCTACAGTTGGAAGGCAACTCTCATACCTAGCACTTTGCAAGCTCTCTTCTACCCCTTCTGCCATTAATTACCCAGAGTGGAAACTAAAATGGCATTATGCCTTAAGGGTTAATTCTATGACAATGTTTTGTGAATGGGAGCTGAAAATACTACTAGCCTAGCTCTTATTTCATAAATATCAAACCCTACAATGTAGACATCTGCAAGCCTTTATAATCTCTGGGGTCAATGGAGTGTTTGGCTGGGGAAGTCTGCCTGTTAATGAGGGTGGCCTGCTCTCTGGCAGATAGGAGAAGCTCTTGGGAGCATATTTAGAAATGCTTCCTGTCTTTGGTGTTGAATATTGCAGTCCAGTGACTTAATTGAACTATTTTAACTTTCCTAGCCTTAAATGCACCCTTAAAAGTACATGCTATTATTTACAGGACCAGTAGCATGCCTCTTCCCTTCTCTAGCCTTGCTGCGTTCATTCCCTTTTCTGTGGCGAAATCCCATCGTGCTCCCTGTCGACAGCACCCAGTACCCTGCAGGCAAAGCTTGAGTTCAGTACTGCCGAATAGCTACTTGTGCTATATGAAGGCTTTGGAACGATTTCCTTAAATCAAAACACTGTTTTATCTTGACAGCAGGAACAAAGCACGGGAAGAGAAAAGGGTTTTAAAACCAAAGCAGGATTGTACACATCTTTCTTATCTAAATCCTCCCTGTCCACAGAATATTTAACTTACTCTTCCTGGGCCTCTGGAGGAACTGACTGAAGTCAGTTTTCCAAGTCTGCTGTACTGGGTAATAGCATCTTGTCTGTCTGGCTGCTTCCTTCAGCAATTGTTCAGTGTGCACGCTGGACATCACTGGATTGCTGTTCATGTTAGAACCCTGTTGTACACAGCCTGGAGACACTCTGCCTGAACCTCAGTGAGCAATTTAAGGGCAAGTGCAGAGAGTGAATGTGACTGACGAGAGGAGTGGCAGCAGCAGCAGCAGCAGTGAACAGTTACGAGGCATTTTTCATATTTACTGTTCCCCCTCTGTTTTCCTTCTCTCCTAAGTAACTAGTAGCCATTATTTTTCCTTCTCCCTTGCTTATGGATCAAACTGATTTTAGGATCAGGATGTTGAGTTCTGTGGGGGAAAACAAAAAGTACAACCACAACAGAAAACTGGTCTGTGAATCATAAAAATGTCTAGCGTTATCAAATCAATTTAGAAGTGCATTAATACACTTTATACAAGTATATTTGCTCTCATCCTGCAAAACCTGTTGGGCATTTGTACTTGGTGCTCTGCGAAGCTCAGCAAGAATATATAGATATCCTGCCATATGGAATTAGGGGAACAGCAGGGAAACAGTGGTGATTGAGGGAAAGAGGGAACATGTATGTAAGGGATTGCTCGCAGGAGCAGGTTCAGGGTTTTTTTGTTGTTAGGGGTTTTTTAGGCTTTTGCAGTAAAAGTCCCATAACCTATTGATAGCTTGATGGTTCTTCAGTCCAATTAAAGATACTAATCAATACAGTAGTGCCCAAAATACAGTATGCACTTTCAGAGAAACCCTACATTTCTCTGATGTTACAATGTACTTTTTTTCTTAAAGTCTTTTCTATTTTTCCTAGTGATCCTTTCTTACTCTTTGCACTTTCACAGATTACTTCACTTGTACTTTTTCATCTTGCCTCCCATCTCACACTCTCTTCTTCTCATGTTCTGTCTTTATTTGATAAAATAAGCTGTCATATATTTAATTATACCCTTTTCACCATCTTTGGGAAAGAATTGAAAGACTGGTGCCCAACTTTCAAGAACTCTTTATTTTTGTTTTGGTTTTCTTTTTGTTCTCTTCAGTTAAGTCTCAAGTTATTTACAGCCACCTTAAAATCATGATTCAGTTTTGCTCAGTGTATAGTGAGAATATATGAAAGACTGTATCTTCGAGGAAAGAAATTGTACAGAATTTGGCCCTATTTGTGTAAATGGTATTTATCAGCATTCTTGTACCCACACAAAGCCCACACCAAGTACTGCAGAAGTCAGTGGGTTTCTGCTTTTCTGACTCGGCTGTAGTACAGCTTAAACTGTTCTTTGGTGAAGCCATGTAAAGTGGCATGTGTCACTCCATTCTTTCAAGGTGTAGTAGTACTATCTCTTTAGTTTATACAGCTGGGGAAAGAATGACAGACACTGGACTGATTTTTTTTTTACCATCAGAAGCACTGTTAGCAGGTCTTTTATTCCTAGGTAAGATGCCATACCAGTACATAGCATCTTAAGAAACTTGCTAAATTAAGACTTAATGGCTTAATCAAGCCATGATCTATGATAAAGAAAATGATTTTGTAGACTTGATTTTTCTTAAAAATTGATGGAATGATGTAGTTTGTGTAATTTATTGTATCGAAGAAAGCAATTTAATGTGGAGATCATCATGTTAGAACACCATTCTGAAAAAGGAGTAGAAAGAACAGTACCATAAGCTATTAATATATATACAGTGACCTTTGTTCTATCTTGTAGCAGCACAGGGAAAAAGCAAAAATTGCATTTTCAAAACTCCACTTCAGAAACTCATTTTCTAGCCATTAGATGATAGCTTTTGATGCTTTCTGATATTCCTGAAAAATTGTAGGAATTTCTTATTGCGAGACTTTTTCACGTTATGCTTCTAATCACACTTACACTAGTGTGGACACTTAGTTTTCCAAAGGTAAGATTGATGGAAAGAAACAAAAAGCAATTCAATACACTTGTTCATAAGGCAGCTTCATCCCAGAAATGATTTGAAGTGTTTGCTTATCTTTTTAAAGACTATAACTTCTTCCTTGACAAGGTATCTTCATTCTTTTTTTGGCTGATGAGATAAAAGATGGAATTTACGTCTTCTCGTACAGTCTCTGGAAGTGACTGATAGAGTTCTCTTGCGAACATAAAATTGGAGTTCAGTGCATGCACCCAGCTCAAAACAGATGGCTGGAGAGAGAAATGCCCTAGATAATACAGCACATCACGTTAGCAAGGCGTGGCATGTTTTACATTTTCTTTTTTCTTTAAATTGATATTAAATAGGCTTTCTGATAAAAAGCAACAGCTGTGGACTACTGGATTGTTTTTAGCCTACTTTTAGCTGCTCCAGTTTTGAGCACTTCTGTGCTTTAGTGATCACAGTAACGAGCTATCTCTTGGAAGTGAGCATAGTTAGCAACTGTTTAAACTGCTTTATTTCTGGAATCAGAAGTGGTCATCAACAAAACAGCATCTTTGGCTGTACACAAAGAACTTGGTGGATTTTTTTCAAAGCTGGTCAATAGGCACATTTTAAAAAATGACTTAATCTTTGGCAGGTTTTTTTGAAATACAGGCTTTTCTGTTAGACCCTTTTTATTTCTTAAAAAAAAAAAAAGAAAAGCCTTTT